>QAOC01020906.1:335991-374116 GCA_003255005.1 Begonia fuchsioides
AAGAACCTAATAAAAAGTTTCACAACCAAACCAAAATACATTTAGATAAATTTATAATTTTATTATTTCTGTTTTTATAAAATCAAAATCGAATAATAAAAACCAGTTGAGTCTCGAGTAAATTACCAGACTCAATACTCGAGTAAACTAGAAGTGTACGACCCGATTCAAAGCTATGGTGAAACTAAACTGAAACAACTAATGCTTGTTTGTCTTCTCTTGTGATTTATTCTAGGATTTCAAAAGTTTATTTTATAAAACTTTGAGAAAACAAATAATATTTTGACGAAAAACGAGTTGGATCGGGTTTTAGTAAAATTAACCCGAAAACTGACCCACATAAATTCGATTAATCGCGAGTCGGTTTTCAACGAAAAAATAACCATCTGATAACCCAATTGCCAGCCCTATTAACGATGGCTTAAGACAAGACGAATCAATTCATGGCTTCAATGAATGAGAAAAAAGAAGAAAGGGGAAGCATTTTTCTAGTCTCGTATTTAAAAAATAATAATTATAATATATTAAATATATTTTTAATATATTAATTAGATTTTAATATATTAAAAAGATAAGTATAACATTAATTTTTTTAATATTGATTTTGATTTAGCCTAAAGGGGCATCTCGTTGTTGGGCTTTTTTCCCCTAATCTCATGTGATGGATTAAAGTGGAGAATAATACATCTTAATTAGTTCCTTTAATCAAAATATATTTATCAAGGCAAAGACGTGTTCGGAAAAAGCTTTTACAGCCGTTGGATGATGATCATAGGATTCCCGATTCTGGAAGGTCAAACCAAAAAAGAGAGTGGGCCCGGGTTTGATCTGACAGCTGTCCGATCAAGGCCGCTTCCTCCATCGCACGATCGGGGATATGTTTATTTTAGAGTAATTATCTTAAGCAAGCTTAGCTTATCCCTAATTAATTATTTTAATTCATTTACCCAAATTTAAATATTATTTATTTATTTTTGTCGGGTCTGACTGTGACTTGGACTGGCTTCTATTACTGCCAGAGCGCGTGCGGGGACCAGCTTTGACTCTTTTCATTGTCAACCTCTTTCAAAGCATTTTCATTTATTTAAAGAAAAACAAAGGCCTAGAGATTAGAGATCCCCGCCGCACATTTCTATATCTAAAAAACACAGCACTTTCTCTCACTAGAACTCGAGAACGTGGACCTCCATAGTCTCTCTCTCTTGTTATTATATCTAACCCCTGCTCGTGTCGCCTTATCGACAGCAAAAGTCAGCGCCTTTGTCTCTCTCTGAGCAAAGATAGCCGCTGCTGAGAGTGAGACAGAAGATCAGAGATCTCCGGAGTTTCTCTCCGCCATGGAAGACGACTGGGATCTCTATGCCGTCGTCAGAGGCTGTCGCGCCGCTGCCATGAAACCAATTTCTTCTTCTACTTCTTCTTCTTCGCAAGCTTTTGGATCAGATTCTCCTAGCTCTTGCTTTTCCATTTTCAGTGGACAGAAAGATGGCCAGTTTTTTACTACCCAAGATCCATTTGAAGGAAGAAACAACGAGGAAGAGTTGCGAGAGCTTTCCAAGCCTTTCTTCCCCAAGTCTCCGGCGTCTGAGCACCCTTGGCCGCTCTCTTCGCCGCTGACGGCGTCGAAAGCTCGAAACCACCGAAACCAGAGCCATGGAGGGTCTGTGTCCACCCTTCGAACTAAAAGAAGGTGCGCCGATTTCTCTTCATCTTTCTCAAATCTAGCTCATTTCCTCTCTTCTAAAAACTTTTGTTTTCCAGTTTAAGAAAGAACCAGACGAAGAAAGTTTGCCAAGTTGCTACAGAGAATCTCTCTTCGGATATATGGGCATGGCGGAAATATGGGCAGAAACCCATTAAAGGTTCTCCATATCCAAGGTCTGTTTTGATGGGTTTTCTTGATGTTCATCGGAAATCATTTGGTCAATGAAAAACTGGATTTTATTTTTCTCTTCAATCTGATATCTCGTCGTCTTCAACAGGGGTTATTACAGATGTAGCAGCTCTAAAGGGTGTTTAGCCCGGAAACAAGTGGAGCGGAACAGATCCGACCCGGGAATGTTCATCGTCACCTTCACTGCGGAGCATAACCACCCTGCTCCGACGCACCGAAACTCCCTCGCCGGGTCTACGCGTCAGAAGCCTGGATTACCACCCGAACCGGGTATAATCGAATCTGGTGGACCCGATTTCCCATCGTCGCCGTCCTCAGAATACGGCGTCGGACCTCCGAGCAGCACCGTAGCGAACAAGGAAGAGAGTGAGGTTCCAAACGATGAAGACGATTTCGGGGTGTCGGAGGTGGTTTTCGATGACGATTTCGTCGTGAGTTTCAAGGAACACGACAGTCCTGCAACCGGTGACTACTTACACGATGACTTTCCGGCCAACTCCGGTTCACCCTGGACTGGATGTCACTAAATACGACGATGTAGGGGTGTTTATTACCAATATTTCTAATCTAAACAAAGAAATTGCTCGTCCAGCGATTTTAGTTTAACTTGATTCCCTGTCTTATGTTCTTTATCTTCTAATGGCGAGGAAGGCAATCCAGCATATAGATATATACTCTTTGAAACCTCTGCATTTGGTTGAGGCATTTGGTTGAGGCATTTGGTCGAGCAGGTGGAGTGCATCCCTAAAACGGCCATCTCTGTGTAGAGCATATAGTCTCATTATTTCCAACTTTTTATACGTCTCTGAGATCGTTCAAATTCGTTGAATAATGAATTTATCGAGCGGATAGCCGACGTATTTTGCTGAATAAATGACAAAAATTAGCTTGGTTGAAAAAAAGGCCTGAAAACTGAAAAGGAAGCATCTTTGGCGTTAAACTGAGGTTGTAGAATCCTTTTATTCTCACTTCCACTCATAAAAAAGTAAAACTAGAGATGGAAATTGATAATACCCGGAAATCGGAATCAGCACAACTAATCACTGGAAGAGTTTTTCGGATCAACGGATTCACCCAAGTTCATCTTTTCGGCTGCAGCAAATGCAGCAGAAGCTGCCTTGTCAAGACCCAGTTTCTCCAATTCGCCTACAAAACCTTCGAAATCGGAGCTCGTGATCTTATACGGACTGTGAGCCAGGCCTGGAAATTTACTGCTATTTACTTCGTCCTTGAAATCCGATAAAGCTTTGTTGATAGCACTCCCGACTTGCGCATATTGTTTACAAAATTTCGGAGTAACCTGTGACAAGATTAAAAACTCAAAATTAGCATCTCAAGAAGTGGAGAGAAGCCAAGTAATTGAGATTTGAACTTACTTTAGCATGATGTGGGTGCTGCATCATTCCAAGAAGATCATGGTAAACCAATACCTGATGACAACATAAATTAGAACAAAAAATATCGAAAGAACAAATGATCTCGACATGTATGCAATACTTAGTATTTATGAATGAGAATCGAAGGACCATAAGCTCTAGATTTTAGCTAGTTTGGATCTCTGGATTTGATTATTCTCACCACAAAACAATCTCTCCAACTGAATCAGAGTACACTTCGATTACTCAGACTGGTTTAAATTCAGTTAAAACGGTAGAAAATCGAACAATAACCTTAATAAAACATTATGAAATCGAACCACAGCTTTTACCCGAAAAACCATTTCGAGAAAGAACAAATATAAAAATAATTTGGTTGAATAAAGATCGACAAACAAATGCAAATTTTGTTACTGAAATCCAATAACGATTAGTTTCGAACAAATGGAAAACAATTCAGCGAGCCAAATCATTGAATCTAAATCTACGGGGATGTTATGTTTATAGAAAATTTGGATATCAAAACAAAAGTAGGTTTTTTTGATAAGCCTAGTGTGTACAGTTCACCTGAAGGCAAACGGATAAGGATCATAAGCACATTACACGGCAAGAAAAACATGTCTTAAAATTAAGAAAAACCTGGCCACTGCAGAAAGGCCCAGCTCCGATGCCAATCGTGGGGATTGTGAGAGCCGAGGTTGCTGCTGCAGCCACAGGTGCAGGGACACATTCTAGAACCACAGAAAAACAGCCTGCTTCTTGTAAAGCCAGCGCAGTCTCTACAACCTTAGAAAAAAACATATATTTAAAGGGTTTTCATCATAAGAATCAGAATGGCTAAATGAAGCTTTTCATCATAAAAATGTCTAAATTTCTGTTGTGTAAAACACAAGTACTATAAGGTACCTTTAAAGCACTGGAAATATTCTTCCCTTGAGGTCTAAATCCACCAAGAACACTGATGGCCTGAGGAGTAAGTCCCACGTGTCCCATCACTGCAATTCCAGCCTCAACTACAGCTTTTGCTGCTTTAATCCTCGAAGGTGCTCCTCCTTCAAGTTTTATTGCATCCATTCCACCTTCCTTTAGGACTCTTACTGCTGTATCTACTGCCTGCCCATAATTGCAAGTGAAATATCACCAACCAATCTACTTTCGACTACCCTTTCATCAAATCATGGAGAAACTGGAATGGTAGATCTCATTGACAGATATTAAAGCACATGTGCAAAAACTCTTGAGTACTGTAAAGGGGGTCTGCAATTTTAACTATTACAAGATTTGCTTATTTTGTTTTTGTAGCAATCTATTACGAACATAAATAAACAATATATGATGACGACAAAACAAACAATAATCGCCATAGCTTCAGTCAGCCTGGATCATCAAACATTTGAAATAACTTTCCTGTGAAGTTTTCCCTAAGAGATAAGCAAGGGTTATCGAGTGAATGAGTTTCAGAGACAAAACCCAGAAATGGGTACCTGAGAGGAGCTAGATTCGTAGGTACCAAAAGGCAAGTCCCCGACCAAAAGCGGGCGCTTAGCGCCACGAGCCACGGCTCGGCAGTGGACGAGCATTTCATCGAGTGTTATAGGCAATGTCGTGTCATAGCCATGAACGACCATAGCGGCCGAGTCTCCGACCAAGCAAATATCGATTCCGGCGGTGTCTAAGTGGACAGCCGATGGGTAGTCGTAGGCAGTAACCATGGTGATCTGCTCGCCTTTCTTGTGCTTTTGCTTCAGGTGGGTTTGCGTGACTCTTTGGTTGGGGTTCTGCGGCTTCGGCCCGCCGTAGACTGTATCTTCAGGGACATTGCTCATCAAGCGGGCGAGAAACGGTCGAGCTCGCGACGAAGCTCTGGCAATGGAGGTAAACAATGCCATATTTGAGTGAAATCGAGAGAGGCAGAGAGATTAAGGCGTTGGAAGGTTAATTCTGTGTGAGGTATAGGTTGAGAAATGTGATTTTTGTGGAATAATATGGAAGAAGAAGGGCGGCGCCACCAATTTCCACGCAAATTGACAGTTTTGACTTTCCAAGAATTTTCCTTTTTATATAGAATCAAAACTCATAAATTAGTCTGACAAAAAATGGAAATCTCTACCGGCTATTTTTTTCGCCGGAGTGGAGTCCGGCTTTGCTAGTCCTGTTGATCGGTACTTCTCCGGTAGTCGTTGTCTCTTTACCATTTTCCGTCGTTTTTCTGTCTTTGTCGCCGGAAAATACCCCACATTCTTTTGATCAGCCCAGTAGAGAATCGGAGCTCGGCAGAATAAGGTCGAGAGCTGAGTGAAGCTCAAGCCACCATGGACAAACGGCAAACCCACGCCACTCGGTTCCCAACTCAGTACTCACCTGATTCTATCCCCAAACTCAGCTCACTCGAATTAAGTGCAGCAATCTAGCCTAGCCCAGGCAAGGAGAATTTCAGCCTAGCCCATTATAGTAGAGCTCTAGCCCAACAAGAGCCCAGCCCAGTTCCTAGAAAACATCAAACTTAAAAAACCGAACCAAACCGAAATACAAATCAACCAAACCAAAATACAAATCAAAATCCAAACTGAACCAAAAAGCCTAAGTATCAATCGATTCGATTTTGGTTTTATAACACCTTAAACTTTTAATTGTATCAATTGATATCTCAAATATAAATATTTTTCAACTAACACTTTAAATTTATAATTATATCAACCAACATCTCTAAATTTAAATAATTATCAACAGATATCTATCTTTAAATATTAAGTTCATTAATTTTTATTTATTTTTAATTATTATATATTTTTAATTATAATGATTAAAAATAAAATCAAAAATATATAATAATAAAATTTTAATATTAAATTAACTTTGATAAAATTTTAAAGTTTAAATTTTCAATTAAAAATATATTTATATTTTAAAATGTTAATTAATAAAATTAAAATTTTAATTGAAAATTTAAAAAATAATAATATTTTAATGTATTAATTAATATAATTAAAAAATTATATATAATTATAATAAAAATATTTAAATATTACGTAGCAGACTCGAAAGCGTCAGATTTTATCAACTCGCACCGAAGATGATATCAGCGCACGCGCCACCCTCTTGTTTATACCCTCTTCTTCGCAATTTCCGGCTTTCATCGTATCGCAGTTTTTCACAAACTCCGGTCACTAAAAATTTCCGCTTTAACCCTCGCATTAGCGTTGTTCGCTTGTTCACTCCCATGGATGATTCCAACTCAACATCGTCCGACGCCTCTTTGGAGCACGTCACCGGGAAGTGGTATTCTGTGCCTGAGCTCCGGCTTCGTGACCATCACTTCACTGTACCTCTCGATTATTCTCTAGATCGTCTTTCATCTCCGAAGATTTCTGTTTTTGCTCGTGAAGTCGTTGCAGGCAATTACTTGAGAAGCTAACTCTTATCGATGTTTTGATTTCAGTCATTTACTCACTGTTTGATTTCCTGTGGTGATTGTCAATTGTTGGTTTTGTATATTATCAACTATTATTATGTTAAGAAAATTGAAGTGTCTAAGAGTATTTTTTATGTTTCTTTCTACAGCTAGCTGAAATTCATCGAAAAAAACAGGATTTGATGCAACTCGTCATTTTAAACTCGGAATATATCTGTTTAATCTCGTTGAAGTAAATAGTCAAAGAATTTTGAAGGTTTTTGTAGGTCAGTATGCGAAAAGGACTTGTTTCCTTTAGTCATAGTTCTTGATTTGATTTGTTTGTCATTTCTAATTAATAGGTTGATTATCTGGTGGATTTTGTCAAACCCCACCAACCGGGCCAGCCCCTTTGTTTATTTGGTCTTTCCATTACTACTAGCTTGCTTTTCATGTCTTTGGATCATTTTATGCTCCAAGCTGGTGAAATCGTCTCTTTGTGCTTCATTTATCGGTCATCTAGATTAGAAAATATGAAAGAGAATTATGATGTGAATTCATGTACATCTTTATGATCATGTTTAAATCCAAAATTAATGAACTCTGTAATCATTCATTGATCATCCATATATTTTCCTTTTTTAATTTCTGCAGAAGGTTTCTACCAAGCCCTGCCACTTTAATTGTTAAGTGCATTTTTGAGTTAGTAATCGATGTTTAAATGAGAGTTAATACGATGTTTAATAGTATCTAGTTAGGATGGACGTCCTTATTATTAATTTGTGTTGCAGTGGGAAAGGAAGATCAACCACTGCCATACCTTTTATATCTACAAGGTGGGCCTGGATTCGAATGTTCCCGACCAACTGAATCAAGTGGATGGATACAAAAAGCATGCGAAGATTTTCGTGTTGTTTTGATGGATCAGGCAGGTTCTCCTACATTGTAATTATTCTCCAGAAAAGCATCTTCTACGTGTGGACTGCTGACATTTCTTCACATTTTATCATCTCTTATTCTGCTGAAGTAGTTTTCTTGCAGCGAGGAACTGGATTATCCACTTCTTTGACAGTATCGTCTATGTCACAATTACAATCTCCAGAAGAATTAGCTAACTATTTAAAACACTTTCGAGCTGACAACATAGTAAATGATGCCGAGTTTATTCGAGTTCGTTTAGTTCCTGATGCTGGAGCTTGGTCAGTTCTTGGGCAGGTGATAAGATGATTCTTTAGTCCATTTCTTTTTCTTCTCTTCATTTGAATTAAAGCAACCATAGACCTTGTTCTGCGTTAAAATCTATATCATGTGATTAAAAGTTTACAATTTTGAAATGCCAATTTCTATCTATTACATTTAAATGAGTTTCCTCCTTTTCTTGTACAGAGCTATGGTGGTTTTTGTGCTGTTACATATTTGAGTTTTGCTCCTCATGGCCTGAAACAAGTTTTTTTAACTGGAGGGATTCCCCCAATTGGTAGTGGCTGTACTGCAGATGCTGTTTACAGAGCATGCTATGAACAAGTTGTGAAGCAGAATGAGAAGTACTATAATCGGTTCCCTCAGGATATCAAAATTGTTCAAGAAGTTGTTGAGTACTTGGAGGAACATGAAGGAGGCGGGGTAAGGTGTTAATGTGTCTGTTCTTTCTTATGATCAAGTTGAATTTTTATTTTTTGCACTTTTCATTTTTGGTAAAATGCTTTTTTACATCTTAACGGTCGAGGTTATTGTATAGATGTTAAATTATTTTATTTTGTCAAACATAAGCTGTGTCTTTCATTTATCAACGTTACTTTTTCAATTGAATTCAACTCATAAAAATCATATATGCCATTTAGTTTGGCAATTCAACCTAATTTTTATTCCCTTGCGGATTTCTAACTCAATTTTGAACTTTGTTGATCTTTGAAAAAAGTTTGAAATTGGTTGAAATTTGTCTATAGAGTCAATGCGGGTTAAAATATGTAATTAAAGTGAAAACCTACTATGCACGTGATGAATTTAATATATAATTTGATGGAAATTACCCTGAATGTTAAGGTATAAATTGCATTTCACCCTATTTTTTTATGTTACGATCTTCACATAGGTGCTTCTTCCATCTGGAAGCCTATTGACTGCGAAGGGACTACAAACTCTTGGTCTTTCCAGTCTTGGATCTAGAGCTGGTTTTGAGCGATTACATTATCTGTAAGGCAGTAGAAACTTCTTTCCAATTTTCCTTTTTTTACATTTTGAAACTCAATATTTGAACTTGATTTCTTCACTTAATTAAAAGACTAATTAAGTTTCTACCACCATAGGTTTGAGAGAGTATGGGATCCTATAATAGTACCAGGAGCTTCAAAACGAATCAGTTATCATTTCTTGACTACTGTCAGTATTTCATATTATCTTAGATTGCAAAACTAAATTTTTAAATCTTGTTCTTCAACTCAACTCAAGGGTTAAAACAATCTGCAGTTCGATCAATGGCTAGCACACGATGCCAATCCATTGTACTTTATTCTGCATGAATCAATATACTGCCAGGTTTCTATGTTTTCTTTCTTCATTTTTCACCTGTGTTTTAGAATTATATGTAATTTGACCTTTAATAATCCCACCTTTTTACTGTGCAAGGGTGCTCCATCACGATGGTCTGCTCAAAGAGTAAGGGACGAAGTTGAGAGAAATCTTAATGCAATTAAGTCTGTTAAAGAAGGTCGCCCTATTTTTTTCACTGGAGAGGTTTGTTCATAACACATGGCTATCCAGTTTGAAATTTGGTTAATTTATTCAAATACGACCCAAGATGCCAAAATCAGGCACTGTATTTTGTCAAATGGCAACTCTAGAACATTTGAAAAGTTCGAAAAGTTATAAAATTATCTCTTACTAACTGGATTCATAGAACTAACTTTTAAACCAGTCATCTATGTTCAGTTTTGTCTAAACTCTTAAATTTAGCCACTAGTGATTGGTCATATGAATCACCTTCTGAACTTCTGAGAATAGGAGCCAAGTTTAACAAAACGTTGCCATCTGCAGATGATTTTTCCTTGGATGTTTGATGAGGTTCATTCCCTGAGACCTCTGAAAGATGCTGCTCATATACTGGCCAAGGAGGAGAATTGGCCTCCATTGTACAACATCGAGGCCCTTCGAAATAACAAGGTCTTTTTTCTCTTTTATCTGTGTTCTTGTCAACCATTTGCTCAAATTCTTTTTCTTCTCTATTACTGTGTTTAAATATATGAGTATCTTAGCTGTTCAGAATCATATTTTTTCTTCAACCCTATTTAAAAAGAAGGCAAACCTTCAAAGTTGCTTGAAATCGTCCTGTTCTGGACTGCTCGATTTCGAGAAAAATGAACTGGATCGAAACTAACTTTAACAAGTTAGAAGAGTAGACCAAACTAACAACTTGGTGAAACCATATTGAACCATACCTTAACCTTCATGCTTGGTCTGGTTGAGTCCACGATTGTGGCGAATGAGCCACTAACTTTTTTGTTAAAAAGGCCCTAACTTTAATTCTACATTTGAAGGTAAAAATAACTTTAAAAATAGAATTATGTTACGTTTACGGTCTTATTGTACACGTTAGTATGTCTAATAATGATTGGTTTAATTAAATTACAGTTATTATATTCAAATTTAAATAATTATTTATTATATTTATTGCATTAATCATGGTTCGATACATCAGCATGTACTTTAAAAAAAATATAATTATAAGGTAATTCTAGAATAATCTTTCAAAATATGAATATTATATATATGGTTCAATCTTTGTCGGTTTGAGGTGAATCAACCAAAGGCTCTGGTTCAGTTTGGCCCTTACAGTCCGAGAAATCAACTTGCCATTTAAATTCACCTTTGCTAATGGCCAGGTACCAGTTGCAGCTGCTATTTACTATGAAGATGTCTATGTCGGCTTCAAGCTCTCGATGGAGACTGCATCGGAGATTGCCGGAATAAGGTTGTGGGTGACCAACGAATACATGCATTCCGGGTTACGGGACGGCGGAGGTCAGGTATTTGAGCGTTTGATGGGACTGTTAAACGGAAGGAAACCTCTGTTTTGAATTCGATGCATTGCTCGAAGTCGATTTAGCTTATACTAACTCCATTAATGGTCATATTTTTTCCTCAATAAACTTTCGAATTGCATTCGAAGAACTTTTTAGTCATGGAGTGAAATTCGACCCAAAACCCACTATCAATTGTTGAAATTCTTGCATTTCGGCTGCTGGTTGTTCCATTTTTGGTCAGTTTATTCGTTAAATTTAGCAATTGTGTGTTGTATTTTACACGTTAATCGCTTTCAAGCTTTTTTTATTTGGCTTTTGCTATTTGCGGACATCCATTAGTTTGTAACAGATATCGTGCTGATTTTGACGGAATCAAATGACTGTTCGTTTATATTTATCTTCCAAGCTTATTCGAGACTGATTTACTCAAGTTTTCACATATGAATCTCTCATTGCTATTTTAGGCCGGTTTTTTTTTTGTATCAATTCAAGATGCTGTTATTGGACTTCAAGTATTACCGACCCAGAATTGTCTAGTTAAATTCATGTAATTAATTATTTATATTTTTATTGAATAAATCATAAATTAAGACGATAGTGATTAGAAAATAAAAATTTAATTATCACATTACCACGATAATGCGTTGTGTACATTAATCAAACATTGAATAGATTAAGCTGTGTAATTCGGAAATGCCACTTGCGTAGAAGAACGGAAAGTCAACGATCTCTCTCTGCGCAGAAGAACAGCAAGTCAACGATCTCTCTCTCGTAGATACTCGTCACTCTCTCTCTATTTCTCTCCATACTATATCTGATAGTTGGAACTTTCTCTCTCTAATCAGTAATGGCGCAGTTTGTGGAGAAGGCAAAGAATTGCGAGACGGGAATGGTGGCGAACGTGGACAAGCCCAAGGCCGCCATAAAAGACGTCGACTTCAAGCACCTGAGCGCCGACTTCGTCGAGTCTTTGGCCGTCGTCCATCCCGATATGTCTGATCTTCTACACTCTCAAAAGCGCCAACAGGTGACGTCATCTCCATCTTCTTCTTCTTGAAATTACAGCGATGAGTGAGTTTTTCGATCTCCAGGGTGATTGCTACCGGAACTGTGCCGGACCCAGGGTCCATAAAAGGTAAAGAGACGTTGGCGTTGGATGTGCCGGTTAGGGTGGCGCGCAGCCTGCTGGTGAGCTTGGCCATAGACGTCGAAGCTGACTGGAATATAGACTATGAGTTGGAGCTGGGCCTCACAGTCTATCTTTCGGTTTGGTTCGACTTGATTCAGCTTGGTTCGGCTTGGTTCGGTAAGTTTGATATACAAGTATGATCGGGACACGGTTTTGGATCTAAAACTGTAGATTATAGTTGGATTCATTTAAAATTGAATCAAGATCGTAAGCACATGGATATGATGATCAACCAAAGTATGAGCTATGCTTGGTCGGGTTCAATCCAATTGCTATTATAAACAAAATAAAAACTAACTAGCGATTTCTGAGGTATGACTCGAGTCGGGTTCAAATAACAAGTTAATTCGGGTTTAGACCAAGTTTAAACCTAATTTATCCCAAATCTAAATAAGATCGTACTTAAGACTCGTGACAGTTGTCTCGTGATAAAATTTATATTTAAATAACACAATTTTTACGTAAAATACATAGATGAAAGATATTTATTTATTTATTTTTCTATGTAATATAATAAATAAATTGAAAAAATAAATAATAAATAAAAACTCTCGCCATAACATAACCCATTAAATGCAATTCTCAACTACTTCCCACAACCAAAAAAAAATCTTATCTTCTCGTCTCCATGGCTAAAACCCTATCACTTCCAAACCCTTTGCCAATGTCCTCTCCCTTTGCATCATCCTCCACCTCCCTCTCCTCCTCCTCCTCCTACCAGAATCCCGGCATCGGCTATGCCTTTGCCATAGCTCTCGGCTTCCTCGTCGTCCTCTCCACTCTCCTCCTCTCCTCTTACATATGTTGCTGGGCCTCTCGCTATCCCTCTAACTTCTCGACCGTTGATATCTCTACTACGTCCCCTCAGATAATCCTCGTGTCCGTAGATGACAATGTACCCGATCGAGATTTCGAAAATGTTGTTATCGGACTCGATCAACGAGTTATCAATTCTTACCCTAAGTTTCAATATTCGAACGAGGCCGGGATTACGAGTAGCTCGAACTTAACTTGCTCCATTTGTTTGTGCGAGTACAAGGAACGGGAGATAATGCGAATGATGCCGGAGTGTAGACATTTTTTCCATCTCGGTTGTATCGATGCATGGTTGAAACTTAACGGTTCGTGTCCCGTTTGTCGTAATTCGCCGCTTCAAACGCCTCTTTCGACTCCGTTGCAAGAGGTCGTGCCGCTTTCCCGGTACATGGTAGATCAAAGGAATAGGAGATAATGGATCATGATTGGTGTATTTTCTTAGTTACTTACGTTATGATTAAGAGCGAATATTTGGTGATGTGTCGAGTTGATTTAGGTCAATTATTAAAGTGATCGTCACGTAGTCTCTATCGTTTTATTTTTAATAGCCTCGATAAATTTTGAGTGATTGGATCGGGTTTGGAACATTTTTCGAGTTTATATCGAGTTTTATTTAATTTAAGTCAGATTTTATCCGATTTTGGATTCTATTTTAACCTACGATTTGGTTCCTAGTTTTATGATTTTTTTAAAAATTGAGACCAGAAGTGATCCAATATAGTAATTCTAGTTCAGACGACAATGCCGATTCAATTTTTCCCACAGTTGAGCTTTCTAAGGGGCAAAAGGCACTCAACAGTCAACACTACAACTTTCTCTTGCACCAGATGAGATGATTTCACCGCATGATTTTTTTGCCACGTGCAACAATAATATATGATTTTTTTTCTTATAATTTTAGTCAATATTCATTATTGCATTTTCATAACATAGTTTTGCATATCAAAAAACAAATTACATGTGGGTAGATGCAATCAAACATGTAGGTATCATCAATTAACGAATAAACAACAAATTTGAGTAGATGAGTTCAATGTCATTTTCACTCCAACCATATGATATTGACTTTTCAAGGAGTCATAGCATTATACAATTTATTAATTAACAAAAAAATTAAAGCCTTAAATTATAAAAGAAATTAACATATATTAGTCGCCCTTAAACAAATTCAGTATAGTATTATCTGTTTTAGGCTAAATCCAACACATATTTTTTCTTAGGCTATCTCCAAAATGCATTATGCTGGTTAAGAACGAAAAACTCATTTATGAACCATCATCAGTCTCTGCTCTTGAACGGTATGAGATTGAACACCTTTATTTTATCAAGAGTTATTAGTACAATATTGTCTGTTTTATGTTAGATCTCGCACAGATTTTTTCTTAGGCTATCTCTAAAATGAACTATGCTAGTTAGGAACGAAGAACTCATTTATGGATCATCTTCAGTCTTTGCTACTGGACGATATGAGATTAAACACCTTTATACTCTCCATCGAAAGTTGCGAGTACAGTATTGTCTAGTGTAGGCTAGATCTCGCACATATTTTTTCCTAGGTTATCTCCATTAAACATTATGCTGGTTAAGAACGAATAACTCATTTCTGAATCATCTTCAGTCTCTGCTTCTGGACGGTGCGAGATTGAACACCTTTATACCCTCTGTCGAGTGAGTTATCACAATAATTATTGCTGGCTCTCGGGGACCCATAGAATTTTCATCGAGTCCGTTCATTTCATGGTAAAAAACGTAAATTCAACCTTTTAGTCGCTAGCATTAAGTAATTGGAATCGTAAATTGACATTTAACGCTAGATTATTTTTTGCTTCACATGACACATGACACATTGTATTAATAATGAGATTAGACCATGAATCTATGATGTGTCAAAATAATGACCTAATTATTAGAAACTCCCATTTACCGTTTAAATATTAAAAAGATCACGACCTAAAAGAAATGCTTTACAAGTTTGTCAATATGCTTCTTGACTGCATCCCCTTTATTCAATTGCCCATTTTTCTTTTCTTTTTTTATTATTTATTTACCCAAAAATATATTTTATATTCTGAATTTGAAATAATATATATATATTGCGTGCAAGCACCAATAAGAAATTCAAAATTGAAATCCATATGATAAATTGACACCTTAATTTTTGCCTCTACATGAATATCGAAATTCAACTCTCCACTTGAGGTGGGAAAGATCGATTTGACTCGCCCACTGAGAGTAACGTGGATTAAATTAAATTTATTAATTTAATAAGTTCTTATTAAATTAATAAATTAAAATTTAAGTGATTTTTAAGTGTAGGCCACGTGGACCTTTTTGTTGGAGTAACGTGGATTGAAGTAGTGAGAGTTGTTAAATTATTTGGAGGCGGTACCATACCCTACACGTCGCAACAACCAAAAGTCTCCTTCCGCCACGTGTCCTTCTTTTGAATTTTTATTTTAAAACTACCCCTCGTTTGCCGTCGTCTATAGCGCTGTCACTTTAGCCGAACTTCATGTTCGGCTCCGCACCTTAGGTTCGGAGTTATGGAATCGAATCCAACGGCTGCGATTTCGTCTTGTTTTGCTGACCTTTTATTTAGCCCACTGAGATTCCTTTCTCCTTCACAGCTTCACTGGATCGACATCATCGGCGAGAGTAGGTTTTCTCTTGGGGTTTTTACTTGGGGTTTTTGTTGTTGATTTGGGGGTTTTCATGGCGGAGCACTCGGAGAAGTCGGAGTCACTGATGGAGAAGATTAGTGAGAAGATTCATGCACATCATTCCTCTTCTTCTTCGTCGGACTCAGATGAAGAAACTGAGAAAGTTGCTTCTTCTCCTGTGAAGGATAAGGTGTTTCGTCTTTTTGGAAGGGAGAAACCAGTTCACCAAGTTTTCGGCGGCGGAAAGCGTATGCTATTTTCTCACTCTCTCCCTCTATTTCTCTCTTTATGTTGGCATCAGGTTTTTTCATGGATTTTAAAATATTTCGAGACTACACTGGGAACAATGTTTCGTTTCTGTACTACGACTGCCAAACTTGATCTGAGATTTTGGAAACTTCTTCGAGTTTTGAAGAATTTCGCAATCGCCTATGGTTTATTATAAGTCGATGATTATATTAGGTTCATCTGTTGTTTCTGCTATATTGAACAATCTTTGGTCTCTTTTATTTGCAGCTGCTGATATCTTCTTATGGAGGGATAAGAAGATTTCAGCTGGGGTTCTTGGTGTAGCTACTGCCACCTGGGTGTTCTTTGAGTTGCTTGAATACCATCTCCTCACACTTGTCTGTCACGCTCTGATCCTCGCCATTGCAGTCTTGTTCCTTTGGTCCAATGCGCACACATTTGTTAACAAGTAAAGTTTTCAATTTCCATGAAATTACAATGGGGTTGTTTAATTTTTGACCATTAGCTTAGTCTGCGTATTAGATTGGCTAATGAAATTATACACAGGCGACCACCACGCATTCCAGATGTACATATTCCCGAGGGCCCAGTTTTGCAAGTTGCTTCTGATTTGAGGAATGAAATCAACTGTGGGTTGGGAGTGTTGCGCGATATTGCTTCTGGAAGAGACTTGAAGAAGTTCCTCATTGTATCTTTACTAGCCTCTCATAAACTCCTCTTACACATTTTTTCGTGAATCTGTGCATTGCATTTAAATTTCTTTTCAAACCCTATTCTAATTTCAAGCATGAAATTTCTGAAATCTTTGAAGGAGGCTGCCATTGTTATATGCCTTGCTTGAATTCTGAACTTTTTTGGGTGTCAGGTTATTGCTGGTTTATGGGTTCTATCTGTCGTTGGAAGCTGCTGCAACTTCTTGACTCTTTTCTACATAAGTAATCAACAGCGCAACTCTAACCCTTCCTTTACATAAATTATCCGACTATAGCTATATTAATTAGTGTATTTTGAATGCAGCGTTTTTGCTGCTGCACACGGTGCCAGTTCTCTATGAAAAGTACGAGCATAAGGTTGATCCACTGGCTGAGAAGGCAACAATCGAGTTGAAAAAGCAGTATGCGCTGTTCAATGAGAAGGTTTTAAGCAAGATTCCAAAAGGGCCATTGAAAGGCAAGAAGGCGTAGTAGACTCGGGACTATACGGTCTGTTGAAAAAGGATCTTGTTGTTTCGTATTAGTTTTTGTTCCATACATATTAGTGATTGGTTCTTAAGAATTAAATGACTCTGTTTATCCGATGACGGTTTGGTCGTTTTGTGTCTGGAGATAGGTTTGAGGTTGCTGAATCACAAGTTGTGTAATTGTTTGGGGCAGCTTTTAGAGTGCATTGTTCTGGTTTTGATGATCCTGATGATGAAGCATGTTTAGTTTAGAGGAATAGTTTAGATTGGATTTGGGAAGAAGGGGTAGGTTGCATGGGAATGGTGGATGTGTAGTGTGGTTGGTCATGATGTATGTATGGGCTTTAAAAAACATGCATTCATGATGTATGGGCTTAAAAAACATGCATCCATGATGATGATGATGGTGCCATGTCATTATTGAGAGATAGAACATGATGATCATTCATGAGTGTTGGTGGGGTGGGGAGCAGATGGAACATCATTGTGATTGTCTTATGGTTAGGTCCAGGGTGTAACCTTGGTAAAAATTGGTTTGGTTGGTCTGATTTTACCTCGGCTTTCCAGTAGAAATTGAAACTAAACCGATTCAGATTTTGGATCTCATCTATCTGAAGCTATGGCTTGGTTTTCTGTTGGGTTTGAATTGGTTCAGAGCCTAGCTTTTACTCAATTTACTGTTTGCTTTTATTCCCATTTTCATTGCAGTCTTGATCTGTAGTTTTCTTAACGTGGGAACTCAGCCAAAATCTTATTTTTGGTACAACTTGTTCTAGCCAAACTGGCCTCATCGTCGGGGTTGGTAGAGACTCGCCACCTGGTCACGGCACCAATTCCTCCTAAATTGTGGTTATGGTTGGCCACTGTTTTAGTATCAAAACCAGGTAAAAAATTGTTCCAAACCCGGTAAAAATCTGGACCAAAATCTGAAATTTTTACCCAAATCAGGTAACAATCTGAGTTAGTTTCTTCATTCTTGGTCTCCAAATTGACAGGTCCTATTCTATATTTTAAAACTGTAGGTCCACGAGCCGGTACAGAACCGGAGCAGAGGCCGGACCAAACCAGAACCAAGAAAAGAAACTTAATTTCCTTTGCTATATATATTATTCATTTACCACATAATTTTTCAAGCTTCTCATTCAAAGTGAAAGAATGAATTAAACAAGATTACAGGCCAACAAATACAATCAACAACAAACGAAATCCTACCTTACCTTTTCATACTTACCCACGTCCACAACAGTTCAGTATTTAGTAGGCAGCCTCGTCGGAGCATAACTGCTTTCCCCCGTTGTTAGTGGAACCGTCGAGAACTCCGAGTCAGAATGTTCTGCTTGTCTGAAATTTCCAGGAAATGGAGGGCTTGAGTTCCGATCTGAAGGAAAGTATGCACTTGAGAAGCTATCTTTTGTGTCAATAGAGCTCGTTCTCTTCTCGGGTGCTGACTGATTGGCCATCTGAAAATCTTCTTGGCTTCTTTTGTCATCTTCCCGGCCTTCTCTTCTCTCTTTTTCTTCATTTTCCTTTAGAAGGAAATCTACCCATAGATCCGCAAATGACTGAAAGAGAATATAATTGTTTGAGATATATCACAAATTGCAACACTTGATACGATATTGAGCCACAACTCAACATATCAGCGTAAGATAATCGAGGAGAATTTCGTGTCTTAACCCAATAAGCCGTAGAGATTAACAGAAAATATGGCCTAGTTTTTGTTGTGATTCGAAAAATATTGTACCTGGTTTTCAGATGCGGCATTTGCTGCTGCATCAGTTGAGCTTCCTCCCAAAATCCCACCAACTAAGCGGCCAGGTAAACCCAAAACTCCACGAACAACACCTTTGCTAGGACCTTGTTGAGCCGCACCAATTCTCTGTTTGTCTTCGTCAGAGAATCCTAACATGCGCACCATAAGATCTAGAACCTGCAGCATGAAACAAAGTGTGTTGGTCTGTGGGTTAATTTTACCTCTCCAAATCCAGAACGGTGAAAATTGAACAATTCAAATGTCTGAGTGGGGTTCGAGAGCCTGGTCTATTCTGTCGTCTCTCATATTCATACCCCATTTTCTAGTTTCCAAATTGCAGTTTCAATCCAGGTCAACAACAAAGTGATCAAACTGTGAAAATTATGAGCAACTGATTTGAAGATATTTTTAAAATACTAAACGAATCTTTCTGCAATATAAATTCAATTTCAAGCGTTAGGGAGTGAACAAAAATCCCTTTTTCTACTTGTGCATTCTGAAGCAACTATAATCTTATAATAAAGAAAACATACTTCTTTGCTGTGGCTTCTTTGAAAGTAGGTTACCAACAATTTGATCACAATACGCCTGCAAACAATGACAATAAAACTAAATGTCACAAGTTCTAAAGACTCACTTTACAGTAGCATCTTCCATATATACATACATGCCTAGAAATATTCTGATGCATTAGATTTGCCTACAGAAAATTTGTTAGGGAAAACTTAAGAGGAAAGAAAATATATATTAGTTTAATTATATATATTGTAAAGGGTATCTATGGTTTTTTGAGTTTGTTATTTTGCTTAATTAGTGGAAGCTATGTATTTTGAAGGGAGGATTTTTTTAGATGAGAGAGAGAGGGGAGTTTGGGTGTTCATTACATTCTGTTTTGTGAAATGTTTTTTTGTCCAGAGAGATCTTGGAGTCTGTGGTTTCTGGACTTGTGATGTCTTCTTGTATTTTTCCATGTAATATTATTTGTAGGAAGTGTTATTCTGTGCACTATTGTTTTAATTGCTCTAAATCAAGACATCAAATTTCTACGACCAAATCTATTTAGAGATGACAACGTATAGAAGCTAACCTGTCAACAAGAAAATCTGAATCCAATGACATCCGATTAAGTCTTGTCATGCTATGCTCAAGAGCTCGGCGAAGCTTCGAATTGTCTTCCTCAATTTTACTTACTCTACTTTTCCATTCAGCCAATGCTTGTTCAGCTAGTGAAAGTTTAGTCAAGATTTCTTGTTTCTCGCCCTTAAGAATCTGTTCCCGTTCATCTGCATCCTGGAAATATTCACAACTATTAATTCCTTATCACAGAGAGGACAATGAAAAAAATGCTACAAATCCTAACCTATAAGAAAGGATAAAAGAAAGCACCATCATATCCTAAAAGGCACAATGTACAATAAATATCATGAAATTTTCTCCATCTCCTCCTTCAGGATCCTTGCATGTTATTTTTTTCTTGTGAGAGAAAGCTAATCTTGAATCATACTCTTATAATTCTCATAAAAAAAAATTCTTCAAGCAAGTCTAATCCATTCAGAAATATTAGGCGATCTAGTGACATCTACAATGGGCAGCCATGAAGAAAAATGAATTTTTTTAAAAAGTTTGATCCACATGAGATCGGCCATTTTACAGTATTTCAATGGAAACCTACTGCTCTCGGCAATACACATTTGTATACAGCCAAAAAGTATCAATATTGCCTAGAAAAATAGGAGAAGGAAAAGTTGATTTACTTCCTAAATGAAGTAAAACAATACATGACTATATAGAACTGGAGGAGCTCATTAGCAACATAATAAAACAAGTAAATAATAGAATATTGAAACTACATCAAAATAAATTTGGAGAGTAATTTACTTTTAGCAGGCAGGACATCTTCGATGATTCTTCTCTTGTTCGAGCCCAATTGGCTTCCAAATGTTCCTAAGCAGTTAATATTCAAATTCGTGTAAGGCCGTGATCTGATGAGTGAAGATTTTGAAAAAGTACCACCACGAGAACATAAGAGACTTCCTTTTTCCTATACCTTAGCCTCAATTTCAGCATAGTACTGACCAAGTGCTGTTTGAAGATTTAGGAGTTCGATGTTTTTGGCATCTATGGCATTCTTTGAGTGCATAAGCTTTTTATTCAGGTCTTCAATAAGTTCCTGTGATTTATGAATTTCATTGTAATTCATCATCTTGGCTTCCTCTTGAGCCACGATTGCTTGCTTTAGGGATTTTTCCAATTGCAAAATCTGAGCCCTTTGGTGATCATTACTTTGTTTTAATTCTATGATAGTTTTGCTGTCCTCATCCATTTTTTCTGACTCCTCAGATTCCTAGACAACATAGAAATTTAAACGATCAATAGATAACTTTATTAAGAAAATTCACAATTGGTTCCAATCCAACTCAACTAAAGGAAAAAAATAAAAGGAGTGATTACGCATAAAATAAGCTCAAATTAAGAATTTATGCTAGCATTCATGCTAGCAAATAATATGAAACCCACACTCATAAAACACCAGAAGCAGCAATCCATAAAACTGTTACATCAACATAGATTAGTTCAGTACAAATAAGGGGATGGCATGTTTACAATAGAATCATTCTCAACTCTGCTCAATGAAAATATCGATGGTGATATTGGGATTCTTAATAAAGTATTTATTCATTGTAAATTTTTTCAACAATAATTCATAACAATATTAATAGAGTAATTGCTTGACATGATTAAAACTAAGCATTAATTGCTTAATCATGATGACAACATAAATGAACACCCACACATAATTTAAAACAATTGGCAACCTTTTCTATTAAATGTTGTTTTAGCCGCATTAGTTCTTGAAGCGCTTTGTCTCTCTCCTTTCTTGTTGCCCTCAACTCTTTCTCAACTTTTTGCAAAAGCAGCTGCAATTCTTCATTTCCAGAAACGGTTTCTGATGATTCTAGCTTCTGCCAAATTGAAAATTAAAATAAAATATGTGATACTCATTTTCTGCAAGCATAAGTAGGAAAAGATTGTCCAAGAAACGATTTACAAAGAAAAACTAAATAGTTTAGACGAGAATAAAAATGCCAGCAAGGAAATTTTATTGAGCTAGTTCCTTACATTATCCAAACCTTTATTATAGTTACCTGATCAGACAAACTAGAATGCTTATCTAAAGCCTGTGAAGCACCTGATGGAACTTGGACAGTTGAATTCTTCAAGTTCAGTTCCATAGCAGTCTCCAGTTTGTTCTTTTCCAACTATAGAATTACAAAATAGAGCTAAAACATTATAATAGCTGACAGAACTGGATACAATAAAAGTAAAAACAAAATATTCATTGGCACAAACGAAAACACATTTAAGTATGTGTATTGTCATTGACCTTAAGATTGATGTTTTCTTTCTCCAATGTAGCAATTACATTTTTGAGCTTCTGAACATCGCCATGAACATTTTCATTCTCATGTCTATTTAAATCTATTTGCAATCTTCTTACTTCTGATATCTTTTCATTCAATTCTTTCTGTATATTGCTCCTCTGCATTAAGGCCTGCCAATAGAGAGAAACAACCATTAGAAAAAATCTCCCGCTAAAAATCCAAAGGCAGGATGATAGCGAATTAAAATACTAAGCTTAATGAAAGTATGGACTCAAAGTTTATGGAGCTGTTACAAGACAAAAGATTCTGCTATCAAGTGAAATTTGAGTTTTCTGAAATTATTGAAGGGTGACAAGATGGACAGTTTGGCGAGTTACTAAGTGAAATCCACAAGGTGTGATAGGATTTATCAAGTTAAAACTGTGGAAAACTCCAAGTATCATACCTTTTTGGTTAACTCCTGGTTAAAGTATCTTTCCACAAAGTTTTAACTTGATACATCCTCCTGGTAAAAGTTTTTTTGGTAAAAATCGTGCTATTTGGAAGTCTTAAGTCCCTCGACTGCGATTTTCTTCACATGAACTTATAGAAGATCTTTTAAAAGGAAACCGTCAAACCATGATATTTTATTCTTCCCAAAAGATGTTCTTTGTACAAGGGATTTGTAAAACTATTTTGTAGTATTATTCATTCATTATTTGTGACGTCTAAGAGATCATGTGTAGGATATTCTAAAAAGAGATGGTTTGTATTTGTCCCTTGATTCAACGGATTTGGTGTATCAAATAACATTGTAAAAAATTAAATTTGTTGATTATTCTCATCCAAAGAAAAGATTAAATAGAATTGTCATTAATTATTATCATGATATCAATCCCAACTTCAAAGCTCAACAAAGTTAAAACTAACCACAATACCAAAATTCTACATGTAAAAATTACAAGCTTATACTATAGAAATTACTAACAATTGTAAAAGAGATTGGGAAGTTTATAAAAAGAAACAAAAAACCCTACAATTTGAAGTCAAGGTGAAGCTAGTTTCTTCTTGATGAAGTTCTTTTATAAGGAGAGGAGGGAGAGAGAAAATTCATCATGAAATCAAACAAGGAATTCCAAAGGACTTGGTGCATTCTTTTCTCAGGTAGCTCATCATCAAGCTGTTCTTTTGATGGAAAATTATAAAAGAGGATTTGCTTTTGATAAATGTGATTCGTGTAGGAAGGAAGAGGTAAAGGTGAGTGGTCGTCTTTTACAGTGTGATTTGAAATGCATCAGTTGGTCGAGTATGTGAATGCCTTGGAATTTTCCGAGTGACTTCTCGTCGTGAGAAGTGTTGCTAGAATGAAAGTGTTTTGCAGTGTGGAAAATAAAAGACCGGCTATGCTTATCGCCCATTGCATGTTTTGATGTATCTCGAAAACGAGAATAGAATGGTTTCATGTGAAGGATGTCTCGTGATATGGCTTTAGATGTTCTTTTAGTACTACCTAGTTTTGATAGAGAAGAATTTTAGTGTTTGCCTTTTTTAACCTATCATGATATTTGTAGATCTTTTTTGTAGTTTGCTCTTTCTATTGTTATATCCGGAATATAAGAAAAATTATGCTAACAAGAAACGTTATCTATCAATTAAAGATATGTAACTGAAAAAATCATATACTTCTAAAATTACGCTACATGTGAAGACCTCCACGAGCTTGACTAACAAAGGAGTTCAATTAACAATATACTTATGATTCTTCAATATCAATCTTAAGGCTGAATTCTTCCAAACTTGAGATCTTTCCTAAAAAAAGGTTGATGCTTGACCGATATCATGGACTAAAGAAACATCCAAAACTATGTCATTTGGCTTTTAAGAACAATAGGAAAAATATAGTCACGACTTCTATCCAACTAAAAAAATATTCATGAAGCTGTCAAATTAAAAAAAATTAAACTCACTGTTTCATCATTCACCCTCATCATTTTGAGCTCCTCTTGGAATCTCTCATTCAACTTGTGTTCCTCTGGGAATGAAACAGATAAAACACGTTCCATTTTAAAATAAATTTGTAGAGCATCACTTCTTCAAACATACTGGGATTCTGTACCTTGTAATTTTATTCGCAGATTAGCTGATTCTTCATGTTCTCTTTCAAGCTCCTTCTTTAGTCGATTGATCTCAACAGTATCTGGCAAAACTGCTGAGGACCTGTTCCGTTCTAGCGTATCTGCAAGCTCCTAGAAGGCATTCATATATCTGTTTGTCAAGTTCATTCATTAAGTAAAAAAATAAAACAGAATGCGTGAATAGCATTGCGACAAAAGGAAAAGATTAAAAAATGCTCATTCACTGGAATAACTTAAGTAAAAAAATTTACTTGAATGAATTTCCGTCTCCAATATAAGTAAAAGAGAAAGGGGGTCAATTTATGGGTAGTCATTTCAAAGGTCGAGTTTTGATTAAAAGAAGTCAAATTAAAAACAAAAGGTTGAAATTAATCGTATGTAGTTGCATGGACGAGGTTATTACCCTTTCCTTCTCTGAAAAAGCTGAATGTTTTGATCCTCCCTTACTTCCGATGGCATTATACTGATTAATTTGTTCAACCCCATTGATCCTCCCATCTGGTTTAGGGACACTACCATTCTGCATTTGGCTTCTGGAAGAAAGAGTTTTCACCTTTGGCTGTCGCCTTGGTGATTGATCGCTACTTCCCTGCAGATGCAAGATATTATAAGAAATCTTTATTTGATCATTTATTCAATAATTAGAAAAAGGATGCAATTATTTGTGGTTATACCAAAAAGGAAAATTACTTGATGAATATAGAACAAAATGTATAATCTTTCATCGGTCTGATGAACAAAATGGTTTTGATGTTCCCTGCTCATAATTATCCAGTCATTGTGATCAACAAGTTTTTGTTCGCCAAATTGTAACAAATTAACAGTATTTCTACAATAGCTTCAAAACAGAAAAGGAACCAACTAAGACACCTTCGAACAGTTGACTTCAACTAGCCCATCCTAAAAATCCAATCAAGGGCTATCATACGCAAAGTACAGTTTTATTCTATAAAACCAAGACGTTTTTTTAGTTCGATGAAAGAAAATATTAATTCAGTTGTGCAGATAGTTGACTTCTATCAAGTGGAAATTTCTTCAAAGTTCGGAGCAAAATCCCCAAAATACAAGCATTATTTGATGTGCCAGAGTGCTAATGCTTATGAGAAAGCAAAAACATGACGCAGCGATACATACTTCTGGGCCTGGCAAGTTAAAGTGATGCATAATTCACAAACACAAAATCCCATATATGAAATATCACATACACAACCCACATTCACTTAGCATTAGAGAAACTTATGACTGGAGCAACTTCCTCCAGTCACTAATGCATTAGAACTCACATTTCTAAAGACACTCAGAGCTGCATTTGATGACTCGATAGTTTGTTTCATTGAACCATTTTCTTTGTTCAATCTGGATATTTGACCCTGCCAGATGAGAAAGGTATTCTGTCAGAGGTCGAAGAGTAGTAAACTCATTTTAAAAATAAATATAAATCAACAAATACAATAGTAATAATAAGGTAATGCTATAAAAAGTAAACAAGATTAAACAACTGAATGAATGTAGTCATACCTCTTTATCCTTTAACAACGCAGCATAATTCATTGAAAGAGCTTTAATTTCTCTCTCAGATTCTTGAAGTCTCTTTATTTCAACTTTGTATTGTTCAATCTACAGGGATTAAAAATAACTTAAAAGTGTGGTCAATTGTCAGTTGAATTAAATTTTCTCAAACAGTTTGACATATAACAAGCATGACAAATTCAAGAAAAGCATTTTCTTTCACAAATCAACTTTTAGTTTTTCTTAAACACAATATCACTAATGTTTTTTTTATAGGATCAAGATTTCCATAGATAAAAGTGTGGTCAATACAGAAGCTTTATCCTCCACCCAATTCAGTACTCTAACTGGCCATTTCAAATCAGAAACCAAATTGCGACTCATTCCGATTTTTATGAGATTCCGATGATTAATTCATAGTGACATGATAGAGAAAGAAAATGCATCAACAGGTTCAGACTTCCAGCAAAAATTAATCATAACTTTCAGACTGCCCATGGACCGCCCAACAAAATCAACAAATCCTCATGACTCAAATCTCTTGCCACCGACTATTAGAAGAAAACCAAATTTGAACTAAGAATTAGTGTCATACTTCAGAATTGTGTGTTTCGTCCATCCCATTTTCCGTGGAAAACCGGGAAACATGCTTGATATTAGCAAAAGTGCGGGAGTTTCTTCGATCAGAGCCAGAAGAACCGCCATTCATTGAAGGACTACCAGTTCCACCGTTAGCGGTGGTGCCAGAGACATAGATCCCTAGCTCTTCGTCATCGTCGTCGTGCACATCTAGGGCGATCTTGTTCAAATTCTCCTTCAAATTCGCAATCGAACTCCACATAACTTGCGATTCACAAATACTCCAAATAAACCAAATTGGCTCTCAATCCGTCCAAATTCCGAATTGTTCCGCAACGAATGGCATCCGTCACCGAGAGAACCCGAAAACATAAGCTTGTTCTTCCAATATTCTAGCACGAAATTGTTAATTCAAACCAATACATGAAGCTACGCTTGACTCTCGATTAAAAACTCACCAGATCTAGAAAGAGAGAAGGATTGGAGATCCAACGAATAACTTCGCAACCAAAAATCATGCAAACACTGGACGCAAACACGATTGCAGTGGGAATGTCAAAAACGATTCCATAAATAAAATGAATTTATAAACTTAGCTTTTCATGATTTTTATTTATTCATAAATTAATATTTATTATGGTAACCAAATTGGGTTTGGTTCAATCTTGAACTTGAACCGAACCGAATATTCGATGTCATTCTATTTCAGATTCAATTCGCAGAGTAATTAAACTAGTGTTTCCCTTGAAATAGGTCGATAAGCTTCCCGTGCCAACCCGGATCAAGACTAGCCGTGCTTCGACAAAATAAAGATTTAGAGAATGGGCACGGGCGGGTCGGTTTGATTCCACCTTGGTTCCAAATCTTAAATATCGCCCGTGGTCCCAAATCTTTGGAATAGAACCTGCAAAATTAGAGCCGGGAATCGACTCGTATTCCATATTTTTATTCCAAAATTAAAATAAAAAAATAGAACTAGAACCACTGATAGTTTCAGATTTTTGAAATCGGAAGCGAAACCAACAGTTCCTGTGAGATTTAGGTTTTAATACAGTTTTATTTTGTATTTTAAAAAATTAAAATATAACAATAATATATATATTTTTATTATATTTAAATCAAATTTTAAGTAATTAGACGAGTTTATAACTAGGTTTTGAATTTTTATCGGGTTTTATTAAATTTTGGGTTGAATTTTACTAAATTAAAAAAAAAATTACGCATGGTCCCGAACAAAGAGCTAGGGCAAAAAGTGAACTTGGGCCTAAGATCTAGGGCATTCGGCACAGAACAAAGAGCCCAACTTCTTTTGTAACTATATATATCTTCTCAATTCCGGTGCAGAATTGCTCTTCATACAGTTTTAGGGTTTCTTTTCGTTCTCTTTCTGCAGCAGGCCTGAAATGTCTTTGGAGATGCGATGAAGCAAAAAGAAGATGAAAATCCGGATTGCGTGGTGGTCTATCACCTCGCGAGATGAATCTTCAATTGGTTCGTATTCACTGAGCATCTCTTTTGATATATTTTATTGAAATTTCTTAACATAATCGAAGGACCTATGGATTATGCGCGATTGAATTTGTGCGCCTTTATTCAAGTTTGCCTTCGTAAACTGAAGTGAAAATCGATCGTCAAGTTCAGATTCATCTACCTGGCTTTGACGTTATTTACATATAGGATTTTCATAGAAAAATTTATCAAGTTTCTAATCGATTTCAAAGATTCGGAACAAGGCGAAGGCCCCAGCAGAGAGGAGCTAAACTCCATTGTTGAGTTCTCTCTAACAATATATACAATGCCTTCGCATAGCAATCAGCCAAATCGTAAGATGCCCTAATTTTATCATATTTTGGCAATCTGGAACCCTTGGCTATATTCATTTTCATTCATATGCAATTTGCAAACGGATTTTCGCCGCCAATTAATTTTTTCCTGAAGCCATGTCTCCAAAACTGTGTTGAACGGTTAACTGTATTCTTTCTCGGTGACAATTAGTTTTCTGAAAAGGTAACAAGATGGAAAACTCCAATATCTACAAGAGGGAAAACTCCAGCTGCCTTTGTGGGTTCGTTTTTAATAATTTCGACTATCAAGCAACACTAATAACAATGAACAAGTTACAGTTGAAGCATGGTTTCTAGACTACATCCAGAAATTTAGTAATGTTCTTCTTAGAGTTATTAAGATCCTCAAAATGAACAAAACCCTCTTCTTCTCCCAGGAGAAAAACCCTAAAAGCTTCAAATGACAAGGCATCGAAGATAAATCAAACAAAGGAGAAGGAGAGAGCAGCTCCAAATCATACAATTGATGAACCTGCAAGGCCTTGACGAAGCCCCGCTGCCTTCTACGCCGGGGTGGGCATCGGATCGGATCAATCCGATCCGATTGCTGTAAATCCAATATATTATCGGATTATCGGATCTGATCCGATAAACGTTTTAAACGCAAAACACCTGAATCCGAATCCGATCCGAATATGACAAATCCGATCGGACCGGATCCAATAAAATTGACCAAAAAACTTCCTTTAATCGCATCAGTGCAATAAAATCCAATAATCGTAATTCTTTCCTTAAATCGAAAGAAAATCATTCAGAATCGTCCTGCAAAAGGAAAGAAAGCAAAATCTACTCCGTAATTCTTTTCGTAATTCTTTCTTTTTCAACAATCTCATTCAAGGCAAGAAGACCCAAAAGGAAATGATTCATCTTATGCTTGCCGATAAGATCCGATGAAGATCGATGAGGTTAGGATTAGGGTCGGAATCGATCAGACGAAGATCGATGGTTGATTAAAAATATACGAATCCGACAACAATCCGAAAATCGGGTTAATTTTTTCATATGCTTACTGATTACCTTATCTCGGATCCGATCGTCGGGTTGGGTCGGATTTGCCCACGTTCTACGTAGACCTCATCAACATATAACAAAGTAAAACTTGGGTCATTTACTGAAAAAGTACAATAAAATCACAAAATAAAAAATTAACATATTTTAAACCTGTCTATTTAGGGAGTACCATCCAATTAAAGGGGAACATCTGTACTTACCCAGATAAGAAATTAAAAGAGGTTTTTACTATTTTAGGCTTCTTCTAACCGGCCAGCGCGGGCTTATTTTTGTTATTGCCTCTCCTGCTATTTTCCTCCCTTTCTCCGGCGGAGATTTCATATTTCAGAGGCGTCTCTTAATTTCTTTCTCAAGAGACTACTCTGGCGATTATCTCCACCGGAATGTGTCTCTTTCTTGGCCGGAATCAAAATCCTTGTTTTATTCGTCTTCCGAATATGTAGCCCGTGGATGATGAATAACGGACTTGGTGGCGGTTCCGAGAGGCTCACGACGGCGGAGTATGTGCTCGAAATCAATCTCATCTCTGCCCAAGGTCTCAAGGTCCCGGCGTCTAAATTTCGGCCGGTGCAGACGTATGCGTTGGCCTGGGTTGACTCGTCGATGAAGCTTCGAACCAGAGTCGACAGCTTAGGGGCCGGAGATCCCACCTGGAACGATAAGTTCCTCTTCCGAGTCACTCCCGAGTTTCTCTCTTGTCAAACCGCCGGCGTTTCAGTTGAGATTTACGC
The DNA here is from genome assembly GCA_003255005.1 of Begonia fuchsioides. Taxonomy (NCBI): domain Eukaryota; kingdom Viridiplantae; phylum Streptophyta; class Magnoliopsida; order Cucurbitales; family Begoniaceae; genus Begonia; species Begonia fuchsioides. Next base: position 365,690 of record QAOC01020906.1, read on the forward strand.
CGTTGGTAGCATTCGAGACAAGCTTGTCGGGACTGTTCGCTTCCTCGTCGGGAACGTCATTACGTTTGGCTCTGGCTTCGGTCCTCCGGCTTTCACCGCCGTCCAAGTCCGGAGACGCTCTGGAAGGTTTCACGGAGTTTTGAATATCGCAGCCACGGTTACCGACGGCTCCGATTTTGCCTCGCTGAATGGAATCTCGGCGATGGGATACCGCGATTTGATGGGGGACAGTGTACGCCATCGTCGACGGAAATCGAAGATTGGTGGAGATAGTTTCCTCTTGGACGGAGAATCGGCAGATTACTCGGACAGCGGCGAATCATCCTTTTCGTCGTCTTCCACGCCATCGCCGGCGTTGAGGGAGAGAAACGGAGCTAGAGATATGCTTGGAACGAAGGCCTTGAGGCCGTCAAGGAGCTCCGGGTTCTTATGCGGGTTGGGAACGCAGAAAAAGATCCAGTTCTCTTCGTCTGGTCGAAGCTTGCCGGTTTTAAACGGGTTGGAGGAGAGAGAAAGATAAACTACAGCGAGCGCAAGGTAACTAACGATGCACCCGCCTTTGTTCTTCTCTTGCAGTCAACATCTGTTCAAGATCCAAAAAGTCTATCTGATCGACGGCGTACAATTGTTCTTCCAATTCTGTAGGACATCATCGAAGGACTTAGGGCACTTCATAGGTTAGAGTTTATTGTGGGCTTTGTATTGTGGGCTTTTCTTCCCCTATTTACTTTGGGCTTAGCCCGGCCCACTAATAATATGGAAGAGACCAATCTCGACTCAAGCGTGTTGAGTCGACGGTCAACTTCTTTAATAATTGCTCGATTTCTTCATGAAATTGCTCGATTATTTTCTATCTCCAGTCGGAAATATTTTTCTCATGTATATTTTATGCATTGCATTTCTACTAATAGTATTACAACACAAGTTCTCCAAAAGAGCAATGTGACGTTTATCTTGTCACTATATATTTTTATCGTACATGTTAACGTGTCAAACTATGATTGATCTATTCAATATATTATAATTAAAATAATTATTTGTTATATTTATTGTAGCAATCACGATTTGACACGTCAACATGTCTGACAAGAAGGTAAATCCAACATTGATCTATCAAAAATAGAGATTTAGATTAGGCAAAATATAACTTAAGAGGTGCTCGTAAAGATCTACATTGGCCGCTTCACACCTCTTCATTCAAAATATAAATCTATTCTTTATACTAAGAGAAGTTTTTCTTCATCAAGAGGCATAAAAGTAAATGTCAAAGTCAAAAGTGGACTTGACCTAGTTTGGTTTTTGGAAGAAAATAGAAACAACACCAGCCAAAATTTATTATGAAATAAAATCAGAAATAAAATTCATGATTCTGAATTTTTGGAACCGGAAACAACATGTCCCGGTTTCGTTCTGGTTTTAATGAGTGTTGTTCACTCTATTTTAAAATTTTTTGAACGACAGTCTTAATTTCACAGTTTTTACTTATAAAGACCGAAAACCAACTTATAAATTATGATTTTTTAAATTTTAGATTAAAGTCTAGATTAAAACTAATGATTCTGGTCTGATTTTGTCAACCCCTATAAAAAACATGTGTGAATTAATGTTTTTGGTTTTTAGATTTTAAAATAAAGACTAAGACCGAACACAATCATAATTGGACTAGAAGCAAACAAAAAATTTTGATCTTGCCCGGTTTATTTTAATCTAAATAAAATAAAATAAATTAAAGATGCATATAAATTAATAATACCCAAATCAATTTAATGAAAAAATATCCACTTAATAATTGATATATGACATAATAATTTAAAATACATATTTATCAATATCTTACAACGAAAAAAAGGTCCGGTTGGGCGGAAAACCGACCCAACCCGACCGGCCGTTTACAAATTTTGGTTAAATATTTAATAATTATCCAAATATCTAAATTGGTTTGAAAAAAATTGTGAAGAGGAGGGAAGACGAAGAACTGAAGGCGATGGAGGTCGAGGAAGGAAGCTGTGTCATCTAAGCAGAAAGGGAAGCGAGCGAGTTTCAATGGGGGCGTCTTGCTAATTATGGCAGGTTTGTTACCCGATCTTCTAACCAAATCTCGCCCCAAAATACTGTAATCTTCATCCATTCTCGATCGCTTCTCTGCCTTTCCTATTCATTCTTCTCCATTCCCTCTAAATCTACCTTTTCAATCCATGCTTATCTCTTGAATGTGCCTCCGGTTCCCGGAAATTCTGAATATTAGGTAATTCTATGAATCAATTTCGTTTTTTCATCGCCTCGACTGCAGAAGAGATTTTGAGGCAATGGCATGCTGATTTCTGTTCATTTGGTTTTAGCTGTGATACTGATGCCATGTTTCGCTTCTCTCGGTTCCATTAGTAGCTTGTTTATCTCTTCCCTTTCTACCTTTTAATTATCCTTTGGCGCATTTATTTAAGTTTGCAATCAACAACGTCGATCGTTGACAGACAATAATTTTTTTTTCAAAAAGAATAATAATTGATCTGCATTGATCCAAAATCTGATCGGAAATAATAATGTTTTTTAGGGTCATGATTATGTTTAAGGAACGATTTCGTTCCTGACTTCTGTCTGTTCTTTGCACGCATGATAAGATTTTTTTTCATAGTGTGGCTCTTTTGGATATCATAATTTAGCTTAGGAACAGTTTCTATCTGAATTTTATCCAAATCAATGACGTTAGTTGGTCGCTTCTTAGTTTTTAGATGGAAGCTTGAGAGTTGTGAAGGTACTCCTCCATGCAAGTTTTTTGTCATTTAGAAAATTTGTGTTTGCTGAACTAATGCCTCCTTCTTCTGTATTTTTAATAATTTAATTAGAGAAGAAGAGAATCATCCAAGTATTAGTTCATCTTTATCAGCATGAAGAGTCTTTAAAACTTGTCAAAATTTCTCTGATGAATTTGCACATCTACAAGTTTCTGGTGTTTGAGTATCTATCAGCATCTTCTTTTTTTTTTCTTAGAAGGCTTCTTCCCCTCTAGTTTTGTCAATTCCTTGTTTCGATTCCTTTTGTTTCTTATAAAAAAACAAAGAACTCTCTGCATCTCTATTTTTTATTCATGACACTTACTGTTACAATTTATAATGATGCTGCCATTTGGTTAGTCATTCAGCTTAGGCACTTTCAGGGCAGTTCATGGCACTGCCGGGAAAGGAGCTTTCGCCACTGGACTTCAAAACAAAGAAAAACAATTGGATTCAATTTACAAAAAAGGATTCAAATAATCACCTTTCAAATACCGTTACTGATTTCGAGTGGAAGGACTATTGTCCTGCAGTTTTCAGGTTCATTATTTCCTTCCAGTATTTTTTTTTTTTCATAAATCGTTGTTTTTTTGTCGTATAAGATGAAGGCTTCATCTTTTTGATATTATCCTTCGATATTGACTTGTCTCTCTCTCTCTCTCCCTCTTGTTTTGGTTCTTCAGAAAGATTCTTGAACTTGAGGACATTGATTATGCCGAGTACATGATGTCAATATGTGGGGATGAGACCCTTAAGGAGGTTTCCTCCCCTGGAAAAGTTGGAAATGTAATATTCCTGTCCAATGACGACCGCTTTGTAATGAAAACTCTGCGAAAATCTGAAGTGAAGGTATGATTGGATTTGTGGCTCTCTGAATTTTGATTCGCCAAACTTTTGTGTCTTATCCAATGAGATTATCCTTCCTCAAGACGTTTCTTCTGAAATCCATGGAAACACAGGTACTCAGAGATATGCTACCTAACTACTATCGCCATCTTAAAAAGTTTGGAGCCTCACTCTTGACTGCATTATATGGACTTCATGTTGTGAGGCCTGCAGGTGGTATTAAGGTTAGCTATGGTTTATGTACCGAAAATAGTCTTAGTCAATTTAATCATTAGCTCGAATCAGTGCGATTATAATTCCAAAATACTTAATAGATGATTTTTATTTTGCATATATTATTGACAACTTTTACGTACAGGTTTACTTTGTTATCATGTCAAATGTATTGCAATCAGATCTGCACTTGCATCGACGCTATGACCTCAAAGGGTCGTCCAGAGGTCGGAATTTCAACAAGGTCATAGTTCGAGAGGAAATTGTCTATAAGGATATTGATCTTGATTTCTACTTTTACCTTGATCCGTTTCTTCGGCATCAGTTCTTGTCGTAAGTCTACTGAATTATATAACTTCTCTTGTGTATAAAGGGAAAAAAAATTCTCCATCTGTTGCAATAATTCTTTTTTTTTTTCAGTTGCATTTCAATTTATGTTGTTTTTTCTGTAGACAAATCAAGTTCGATTGCGAGTTTTTGGAAGGTGAAGGAATTATGGACTATAGTCTTTTGCTGGGTGTACATATTCAAGCCTCAACTCAAGGTGGTTTCTCTCTTTTGATCGTTTTTGTATCATTTACATGCATCTGAATTCCTGCTAGTGATCGAACATTCATGGAAATTCCTTAAAATTCAGATAATAATAATAATTAATCCCACGTGTTTTTTCCAGGTTCATTTGATGGAAGAAGTTCTGTTAGGAGAATGAAAATTCCGGTTAACTCAGATTCAAATGGTGCTGAGTCTGCTCCATTTTCGACCAAGTAATACCCCCTCATTCTTCTAATGATATAAGTCAACTTTCTAGAGACAAATTCTCACTTATTTATAAGAGGACACATCGTGCATGTCAATTTAAAAGATCAGGCACTTTCTGTCTGGGTTTAGAAAGACCACGAGATTAGGGAATAAAATAAGTAAAGCAGAAAATATGAAACAAGTATGATTATATGACAATCAACTTTAACGTCGAAGCAATACTCGAAGATAGAAACTTACATATTGAAATTTTTTTGTACTAAGAACATATCTTAATTATAATAACTGATGTATAGTATCATAATTATATAGAGAACCAACAGATATTTTCCAAACTTCATATGTATATCTCAGACAAGCTAAATCTTACATATAATGTGCAACTATGTTTATATAAAATCTTTTCCATTTTTCCAAACATGTTATAGTTGGAGAAAGCTGTGGAAAAACATAGATACACTCTTGTCATAATGAGGCAATATTTGCTGGCTGTATCTTGTAGGCCTGGCATAAGGGTCGGTGTGAAGCTTCCTGCGTGTGCTGTGCGGACACCAAGGAACGAAATGGGCGCAGTTTCATCCCCGAGAAGGGTGAGGGTGCCAGAATGTTACAACGTATTCTTACATTTTGGAATAATTGACATTTTCCAGAATTACAACATGGTAAAGCGAATCGAGCATGCCTACAAATCCATACAATACGATTCCAAGTTGATCTCGGCGGTGAATCCCAAAGTATACTCTTCTCGGTTTCAAGACTTTCTCAGCAAAGTTTTTCTCGCAAAAGAGTCCGAATAGGTAACTTTGATCCTTTACATGGCAATGCTAGTTCTTTCATTCAAAACGTGGATTAACTATAACTCAATAAGCTATCTATTTCCACATAGATCTTAGCCATTAGAGAAACACAGATTCTATGAATCGTACTTGTGCATAGATTTCTGTTGATAAAATGGAGGTATGATCCCAGCTTTGAATAGTTAACTCACAAATCCATAAATTTGATTTCTCTGAATCAAATTGTTACTTCTTTAACTATCGAGATGGATGATCGGTCAGCCGTCAATGCCATGTTTTGTGAGATCGATAATCAAAGTTCAATATATGGTATCTATTTCTGCATAGATGTTGATTGATCATAGAGAGAAATGTAGTTTTAGACGCATGAAACTGATCTTCATATTTGGATCTTCGATCTTTCTTGTTTAATTTTCTCAAATTTTGTGCTATAATTGACCAGGTCCTTGCAGACGACATCCTGTTGTGACCTGCCCCGGCTTTCCAAGCACGCCATGAAAATAAAAGCTCCATTTTTTTGGTTAGAGAAAGACATCTTCCCTTTTCCTTATTAATTATTTTTATTTTTTTATTTATTTATTAAATTTAGTTTTCTTTTCTTGGTGCTCCTCCATGACCCTCTTCTTCCTGTAATCATATCCATTGAATAGTGTATTTGGATTTTTACACTTATTTTGTTCTCTTAAAATACACGTTAATGAGTCAAACAATGATTAGTATTTGTCATGTTAGTAGTGTTCATTTTACAAAAGTATAAATAATAGTATATTATTACTAGGGCTTCTTTCAAAGTCTAAAGAAGGCATATGAGTATATAGTTTGTGTAGTCATGGGTGAAAGAACCATTCTATGATGCTAATTCTCGAAGAAGTCTTCGATCAAATCAACCAATATCAAAGTCTAACCTATAGTTAACCGTCATCCAATCATGTCCCTCCATCTGTAAGAGGGTGGTGGAAGTGGCACCAAGGAGAGAATGGGATAACATGTGAAGACCAAATATTTGTGAGCTCCAACTAGGTTATTCAATTGGGATTCATGTTTTAGCAATTGACTCATCAGATCAAGTTGATTAACTGATCTAACTTAAAATTAAAAAAAAAATAATTAAATTTTGGAAAATCGATTGATGTTTCATCTAGAGAGGTCTCCATGTTCATCATGCATTTCCTATAACTCAAAAGGGATTAATTATCAACCCACATTCTCGAGTATTGATCAAACTCACTTGAAAAAATGCATCTCTATTGTTAGCCATGTTCTCGTGTTTTGGTCCATCTCTCGAGAATATGCATCTCTTCTTCGAGGGCTAATTAGATATTTACCTCCTTAATATAATTTCAAACGTTCAAAATAATGGTTCGTGTAATGAATTTATTCTCTTAATTATGTTATAGTTAGATCAATCCCGAAGATCATGCATGATTCAAGAACACTTGATACAAATAAAAACACGACTATTTTTTAGCAGAAAAACATGTAAACAAGAACATGAAAAGAGATGTCCGCACAGACATAGCTCAGTTGGCTCAGATATGGTAGATTGGGTACAAGAGCCTAGTTTTGACGTCTGCGCTGTCTTAGTGGTGAGAGTTGTTACCCCCAATATTGAAGTAGCTCCTTGGGATATCAGGTAAATGTCTCATATCTCTGGACTGTTAAGTTACCATGATTTAACCTCTTCACAAACTATTGGGCTGAGATGTGGGGGTGCTGAAGGCGAGAAATTTTGATTTTTTAGTACAAGAACACGAAAATAGATTGAAAAGCGGCTCCTAACCTCTGTCACCTCAGCTTTTGTTTTCCGCTTAGTTTCTTAGCTGCCTCCTTGACCTTTTCGATGTACCCCTCGATGGGCGGAGTAAGCGTGGCCATGAACAGATTTTCCGGAAGTGGACTCAAATCCGGCGCCATGGCAGCGGCTTTCAAATGCTCGGGCAAGGCCTCAATCGCTTCTTTCTTCATCGTCAACAATCCCATTTCGGTTGCTTGCCTTTGCCAGCCGTCTTCCATCTTCGACCGTCAATTCATACTCCGGGATCTTATCTGGATCGACCAAACCGAGTGAGATTAAATCTAAACCAGGAGTACCGATAATTGAAGGTGTTTTCGAGACTCCTGATTTCGATTTTTCCTTTCTCATCATCTCGATTTCACGATGCCTGTCTTTGCTGATGAGCCCTAGCTTCTCTCTTGCAGCTTCTCTTTCTCTCTCCTTTGGTTTCAAGAATCTAATTGGAGTTGGGGCGTTTAAGCATTGGTCGAAAAGCTTTTCTTGTTCCGGTGGAACTTTTCTTCCCCCTCCTCCGGCTTTGGATGATTCACCGGCACCTTTTTTAGTTGTTATCTTGGAACGCTTCAATGGCTGCCCAGCTTTCGCTTTGGATTTACCCTTCGCTGTCCCACTCACAGAGCATCCCTGAAGGAATTGGTATCCAGAAGGGGCCATCAGAGATTTCCATTTCACGATACGGATCATTTTCGCATAGAACCAACTAAATCCTCGATGAAAATGGAACCATCAGTGATTCGATAATTGCATTTTTCGAAAATATATAAACGATCTCAACTCTCTACCAGCAGATTCTGCTTCAATCAACAACATGATGTAACGCAAAAAAAAAAATCATTAGCAAATAACCCTAAACTCAGCATTTCACCAGCATTTTCCATCAAGATAAAGTGAAGAGAGGGGAAGGAAATTAACCTACTGAGAATGCTTCGACGGTGAATTCCGGAGAAGTTAACGGAGATGGAGATTCAGAGCCGGCATAGTCAGGGAGGAGATTTCCAAGGAAGGAGGGAAGGGTTCAAGGCTTCGTGGGTCAACCCGAAATCAGCCGCGGCCCGCTAAATGCTCCATCTATAACAGTTAACTCACACGTGAACTTCACGTGGCAATCATTTTCCTAAAAACAAGGGTAAAATGTGAGTTTCAAGCCCAAATGGAAGTCAATTTGAAGATCATTTTTAATAAATTATTTTTATTTTTGTAATAAAAATGATAATTGCACCCACTTCAAGTGCAATAGACCGAAAAA
>QAOC01020906.1:374434-412259 GCA_003255005.1 Begonia fuchsioides
TAGTCCTTAAATTACCTTGAAGAGTAGATATCGATAGACAAACCATCCTGTGTATCCAAGCCCAACCAACTCCATAATCTTAGGAAGCTGAAAATGAAATCCATAAACGTATCAATCGTCAATAACAATAAGGCCGATGTGAACCTCGGATTTTTTAGAATAAGGCTCTTGGAGATAGAACAGAAAATCAGTGGCAAAATAGAAGTCGATAGATTCCATAGACATCAGGCGACAAAGATCGAAGCCGTCCTGAAAACATCTTAGATGATACTCACCAAAGGGACTGAATTGATGGCCCCAACAATAATGGAAGATAGCCAGACACCAACAATTGCTCCACCTCCATACAGAAGCACAGTTGATTTGTTTTCAACCGCGTCCCACTGATCATATTACGAGAATGAAATCAAATCAGCCTAAACCAAAAGGAACAAATCACAAAATCTGAAATCGGACAATAGTCGAAACAATAAAGGGGTCACTCAAAGGACAAGATCAGAGTGATATACCTTGGCTTTCAAGTCATTAAGTATCTCACTTGTTTCAACTGGAGCTGCTTCATCCGAATAGGAAGCTCTAATCTGAAGCGCAGAAGATCTACGACTGCGAGACACTGAAGAAAACAGGGTGAATCGTCCGACCAGAAAAAAAAAAGCAAAAGAAATTATCGACCAGTCTAATGTTCAGCAAATGGATACAAAGTTATTGCACTGAAATCATGGTGTATTTTTCTTCATTATAACTTAGAGCACTGGGTTAAGACCGAATCAGACTAATATACTCCCTCAACCAATCGAACTATTAATACCAAACGATACACTATGTTGTAGCTACCAATATGTAATTTGATTGATGTTACACTGTTCAACGATTGAGTTTAATCTAATTCTCCATGGTGGTGGGAAGAAGTGATCCTCTGATTACAGAAAAATTACCATCCATTAGGTTTATTATATCCAATTTGTAGAGTGGTTGCAACAGTAGAAGCAGTTTCTGAGGAAGTTATCATTGAACAGGTTCGTAGTTGATGAATCTACATTCTTCTAATGATTTTTCTTATCCCAGGTTGATTTATGAATTTTCTCTTCCACACAAATGTCAAAAATATTTTGATGTTTTTAACTGCCCCACAAGTGTTGCTGCAAAAGCTTCAAGCAAATAAAAATGGCCACAAAAACCTAATTATGTAACAAATTCTAAAAAAACAAATCGAATTGGGGGAACACTCAATCCCCGTCTCGTAAATAAAATTCAGGATACTCATCATACCTGAGGAAGTTCTAATCGCGGCGGGGGCGAATGCGGAAGCATGGTGAGGTGGGAGAAAAGGCGAGGCAGAGATACGAGAGGTTACGGAAGAGAAACGAGGGGTGAGAACGGCAACGGCCGCCATTGAAGAAGCGGTGGCTGCCATTTTCTTTAGCAGAAACTGAAATCTACAGGCAGTGGATGCTATGACTCGAGAGCTCAATCCTCAGAGAGAGGGAGCGAGTGAGAGTGAGAAGCAACGAAAGTTCTCCAATGGTTGTCGTCAAATTCACAAGATTTTTTCCCCTCTTTTTCAGTTGTTTTCTTCTTCCTTTATCCATGGATGACTCTGCTCAGCAATTGTTCTAGCTGTTGACACGTGGATATTTCTCGCTTTGCTATTGGTCGGTTCCCTATCTACAAATCCACCACGAAGTACCCCCTCCCTTATTAGTACAGAAACTGTAGCACTTATTGTTGGGCCGAAACCGAAAGCCCATTGGGCTTGTCGTAAGGAAGTCAAGCCCATTTACATGTAACTAAGATTTGAAGCCGTATGGGCGCAGATCGTCAAGATTTTGGGTGGCAATCTGAAAAAATCCGGCCAATAGGCTCTTGTTGACACAAGCAACCGACACCAAATTACTGGAGGGTAAAAGTTCAAGAGATCGGGGCAGAAAACAAGGGGCACCAACCTCGTCAAGGTCATTTGCTTCGTCGCAAAAGTCATCTAGACCACAAGACAAACCGAGCTTAAATACACCTACTTCAAGTCAGAATTAAAAGAGATCATTTCAAGCATATTTTCAGGTACTATGGAACTCTTTTCGGCAAAAAAACAAAACAGAGTAAAACTCAATAAGATGTTGGCCAAGGAGAAATTACCGAGATCACGAAATAGAGTTGAGTACACGATATGTATTAACGGTTACTAAGAGAATTAAATCGTGCACGTTCTCAACAGAATTCGTCTAATTGTTTATATATTTTAGCATTTGATTTGTTTTATTATCAAATTGATGCATTCAAATATGAGTATTGTTTGACGCCACATGTAAACTTTTAATTCTAACGTCTCAAAAATTCAAAATAACATCAACGAACACTATATCGTCACATGCCATTAACTAACTCATCTCTTTATCGAAGATTTTTGAATTTTTTTTGGTAGTCTTTTCCTTGAAAATGCGACTAAAATCGAACACATTAAACAGGTCATTCTACGTTAAGGCACCCGAAAAATCAATAAGTAAAAGGAAGAAGACAAACCGGAGTGAAGTGTAATCATACAGAGATTACGTTCAATGTCAAAAAAGGTACGAACACAATTCTCCGGCTTCACTTGATATCCTTTCGCCTATACAGCTATACCGCAATTCCATCATAACCTGTAAACCCAAATCACCGCATAATTTTTGTAATTTCATCAAGTGCATAGATCAAATAATGAATTCGATCAAATTAATAGATCAAATAATGATCACGTTATCTTTGAAGGCTCTACATAAAAGAATTCGATGCATCACAAATGTTTTATGAAGCAGAGGATAAGTGAGGAGTATTAAAAAGTATGGAAATATCCTTACTAGAATTCGATAACTTGAAAAAAATGAATCTAAAGTTCATTTGTCGACACTGCTATTATCTAGAAAATCGACAATTAAAACAATAATCAATGCATGACAACTTCGCTCGATTTAGGGTCATATGACATCTGAATCTATGAAAAGGAGACCCACAATGCAACATTATAGCAACGACGAAAGAGCCGAATGAGTAACATAATGAGATATGATTCAAAAGAATATGCGTTTCACCGTGATGATCCTAATGTTAGTACTAGAAAATTTTGCCACAACTCACACCAACCCAAAAGACAAACCTAAATGGAGAGGAATAGGTTAGCAAGTAGCTCTGTTATGGACATAATACTAATAGACTCTTTCGTAAGAAAACAATATTTTAGAAAGAAAATCTAATTAGGAAATAGTTTATCTCTTTTATTTAAATTAGGTTAGTTTCTTAATATTTCCTAAGTTGTTATTTTTTTTATTTTTGAATTACTATATATATAGGACTAGTTTCCTAATTAAGTTATTTTGTAGTCTATTTAAAGACATCAACCCTAAGAGGTTAAACATTAATCAAGTCTATTTAGTATTTTACTTTCTTTTTATTTCTAAAACGTTCTCTTGACTCCTTGAAATGGGAAGAGAGGTTATCACTCAATCCATGGAGAAACAACTTGAAGAATGTCATATCAAGCTACCACTTTTATGAACGTGAAAATAAGAACTAAATGATCACTTTTTTTTTTATTTTTGTGCCTAAAAAAGATTAACGCATTTAGCAACTAGAATAAAAAAAAAGGAAAGCACATACAAAGGTCACTGGAAATTCGCACCAACGTCTCCATGATCAAAGCTGTTTAGTTAAACTGCCACATTTGGATCTATTGTCCCTGATGAGTTGCCTTCACCGGTAAGAACTTGGTCAGGATCCTGCACCAGCATCTCGTTATTAGTAAATCTGCATAATGCTAAAATAACAGCCTGTGCGACAAAGTCATTCACCTCCATTCCCCATTTGATGTAATCTGGGGACTCGCAAGCTTTGTATTCATCGACCAAACTTGCAATTATATCCCTTGATTCATCAAACTCTGAAAGGTCATTGTCCTGCCAACATCACTAGAAAATGAGACCCGATGAAACAATGCAAGTACAATCCATGGGGCTCTAACACATGGATATATAACTATAATTTATTTACAAATAATCCAAAGTTATTTTGTATTGAATTGATGAAGTATGTATATTAATAAAAAGGTCAGGATATGGCAATATAATAGCAAATGTAAAGTAAAATGGGCTAGCTTCTACACAGGTAACTTACAGCAAACATGGGAAACTTCCTATAGTTGTCAAGAAAAGCTTGCTTCTTTCGTAACTTCTCATATTGGCTCAAACATTTGCTGAAAAGATGACGAATGCTAGTATGACTTGCTAACATAAGACCGCTGACCTATAAGATCCAATAATACTGTTTATTGATCTTCATAGTGAGAAAAAGAAATATATGGAAAATCAACAGAAAAATACATTATTAGTAAATATAACAATTGAATTATCATAAACAAATTCATGAGAAGACAAAACTTGAAAATTGTGATAACATTATCCAAAAGAAAGAAAAGTATCCTACCCTGTGGGCGGTTTGAACATATGGCGACTTTCTGGATAGAGCGACCTAAAGCAAGCCAGAACACAGGACATATAAATCAAAATTAAATTTATAAAAGAAAATTGGAAAATATGTCGTTGCTTCGCCGTCGAACAAAACCTGAATGCTGGCTGGGCCCCATTCAATAAAATTCACAAGCTTTCTTTCACGTATCCTCTGCAAACTTTCATGAACCTGATTTTTGTAAAATGAAATTTAATTTCAATAGCACACGACTTCAATTTAGATACATCTCAAGAGAATCCTCAAATAAAAACTCCAGAAAGCAAGAATACTTGAAGACAAAATAGTTTTATGCCCAGAATCAATAACAAGCAATAACATAAGTATATTTCACAAGAAAACAAATCAATCAAACAGAAGAGACACAGGTAGGAATAATCAAACTAACACCTGAAAAAGGCAATTTAGTCACTTCAAACAAAGAATTCCATTAGAAAATGTTACCTATTAGATTGCCGGCTTTCAGTTCTCTGGTTACTATCTCAACCAAATCTATACTAACTGGCACCACTTATATTAGAGAAAAGTACACATCAACATTCAATAGTGTAGATGTAACAAATGTGATCTACAATGGGTGAAACCATAAAGGACAAACGGTTAATATATCACTGTTATGGGTCACCATTGCCATTATGCAAACAGCATAAATCGCCAAATGAAAAACACAAGACAACTAAAAGCATGAAATAAACTTCATCGAGGTGTAAAGAAAAAATAAATGGCGTCTTAATTATTTTTAGAGGCCCTCAAGTTATAATCTAGTGCTTCTGAGTCTGCTCTTCAACATTAAAAAGGGAAAGCATGAAGTAGCCAGGGAACTTTATCTAAATTATACCTGGGTAGGATCCACTTCTCCTTGTATAATATTAAGAATTGATATGTACTTTGCCTGACTGGCTTCTTTTGTTCGGGCATAAGAGGAAACCATAATATTTTTAGTCTGCAAAAAAAGATCATATGAGAGAAAATGTCGCGGTAATTTGGTATCAAAGAACACAACCAAAGCCTGTTGCCTGCAAGAGTCTTCTCATCACATCAAGCACGGTAGTTTTGCGTATTACATTTGCCTGAAAAGAATTTGAAAAGCCGTGATTAGATATACATGGATATTTGCCTTCCAGATATAATCTACCATAAAAAAACAAAAAAAAAAAGGAAAAACTTAAATCTTGACACATGGCAGAGAGCTAAAACATTACCTGACGTTCAACTGTAAGAGGAGTATATCCTGTCATTAGAAAATGACATCTTGGTGTGGGAATTAGCGAAGCAAGGAGACCAACTAAATCATTGTTCATGTATCCTGGATACCTTAAAGTGGTTGTGCTGGCCGACATTACAGTTGAAACTAAAGAATTTGTTTGTGCAAAAGTTGGATTTGGTAGATGGAGGCGTTCTACAGCAATTCTACTAAGAGCAGTGTTATCAAGAACCACAACACAATCAGCATTGAGTGTTAGGCGCTTGAGCGTCAAAAGAGAGTTGTAGGGTTGGACCACCACATCACTAGTATCCATCTGATTAGGGAAAACACTATATGTCTGAACCAGTTTTTTGCTGTACCGATCATTAAGAGTTTCTAACAGATATGATCCCATACCTGCAAGTCAAATCATGCTAAAACCGTAACCAATTAGACCATAATGCTAGTGGTCACGATATCAAAGACTCACGCACTATCCCACTCCCCGCCGAGTAGGAAACTAAGCTCTAAGGCTCTGGGTTTAGTTTACATAGTAAAAAGATCAGAATCAATTGATAGATTATAACAAATAGCACACTTACGTATCTAAATTTAATTTAGCCAAACTATTTTGCTAATACTCGTCAAAAATTGTTCTTGCAACTAATCATATATGTAGATCTTCTACACAATGGAAGAGAATAAAATACCTGAGCCCGTTCCTCCAGCAATAGAATGGCATAAAACAAAACCTTCAAGACTATCACTGCCATCTGCTTCTCTGTCAATCATATCCATTATGTCTTCTTCAACACCCTTTCCCTGTTCAAAATTAATTTTGTATCCGTAAAATGACTAGGAGAAGACAGCATTAAAACAATAAGCTACATCTCTCCCTCAGAGAATGCAAGGGGGCACCCTACTAAACATAAAGAAACAAACTTATTCCCATGCTAGAGAGTACAGAATAAGAAAATACAACCTTAAAGTTGTAATATGTCTCACAACCAACAAATGACTTGAAGTTCGTTGCTTCACAAGTAATTTAATGAAGGCAAACATCATATTATTATTACTAGTGTAGATTACATTGGATAGGAACACGATTCACAGATCAAATAACATGTTTTTCAATAAGATTCCCTAAAGTCTAACAATGCATCAGAAAAATAAATTAAAAAATTTCACAGTCAGGGCTCAATCGTAAGACTACAAACAGGTGTCGTAAAATGAAGAGTTTGAAAAAATTTATCAGTGAAAAGAGCATTTACAAATCATTCATAAGAGTTGTCAACAAAACCAAGTACCAAGAAAACGAAGCAGCACACCTGATTATATCCACTAGCCCAGTTATTTCCAGCACCCCCTCCATGATCTGAAACAAAAATATTCTCATGATTGTATAGGTTTCGATATTCACTGTTCTGAATGCCATTGATAACTCTTGGCTCCAGATCAATAAGTAAAGCTCGGGGTATGTAGTGCTGATCATCTGCTTGATAAAAAAATACATCTTTTCGATCACCCCCCTGCACCATTCAAGGTAAAAAAATTCATTATAGTAGCTATTTCTATTTTTATTAAAAGCATCCATTGTTAAGAATTTGAAGGTTAAATTACTAACAACTCAAATCACTTTAAATTCCTATCATAAGAAAAATCACAGAGTGTAAATAAAAACATACAACTAAATATTATAGTAACAATTACATCGGCAAGCTTTACAGGCAAAGATTATGACTACAAGGGAAAAAAGAGCATTTGCTATTATCTTGTAAGTCCGTAGAAAGCTATATTTCTGATTCCTGAGAATAATAAGATTTGAGGGAAAAACCAGAAAGATCACCAATATTTATTCACTATAAACTTAACTTGATAGATCAATTAACCAGGATAGAGTAATTAAAATTTCAGGCGTCCCAAGAAGACAACAAAATCTTATCATCTTGGCTTGTTTCTGTATATAGTAAAGAAAATCGCAACAAAGATACAAAGGTTACATAGTTTATACTCAATCACTACTCTTGCCAGCATGTGACTTATCAGATAAATCTAATTGTTTTTTTAAAATAATATCAAATCAAAGTAATACAATAAGACTAAGTCTCCATTTTCTAGATTACAAACTAAATTAAGAAAGAACAGATAACGAGGAAGAGAGACAGATAGAGAATAATTGACTAATATCCAAATCTTATACCCTTTCTTTCTTTATCATTTTCCGCTTAGAGGCTCTTGTAATAACCCTCTGACAGAGTGGCCACATAGGCCTAACGTTTAGCCAACAAACAATATCGACTACGAAGGTATGTTGAACAACACATGTTTGATAAAATATTCCTGCATTTAAGACTTTGACTAACAGCTAGTTTCCTTTTCCCTTCTTCTTTCTTTACCACTCTCTACCGTCTCTTTTCTAAATCTTTCCCTAGGCCATCTACATTGGGTCGTAAACAAGCCACAGCAAAAAAGTATAATTTAAAAAACTAGTAAAAATGATAGCAGAGAAAACAAAATAAAGAGTAAATGCAAAGTTCAAATTGCATTGACCTTTCTCGTGACCAAATTTCTCATACTGACACTCGAGTAAGTACAAAGCCCAGCTTTCTCTTTGCCAAATTTCTCATTCAGACAATTAGAGGATTGCAAACGAGAGAACAAAAAATAAAATTAAGATTAAAAAAGAAGTACAAGTCTCAAAAAATTTTCTCACTTCTACACTCATAAAGTAATAGAATACAAAACGAACGCAAACAATTTTTCTCACTCCGACACTCATAAAAGTAACAAAATATAAAACGCAAGTGACGAACCTGAGTAGCAAAGTCTTCAAGCATGCCATCCTTATTGATTCCATGTTCAAGACAGAGCTGCTTCCAGAACTCCATGCCAATCTGGTTCCCGCATTGTCCAACCTGCAAGGTAATGATCTCTCTAGGCATTGTTCTCCGTAGAAAAAGAAGAAGAGCTAGGATTCCGACGGATCGGAAAAAAGACGGCGGAGGCCTTTTCAAAAAGCGATAGAAACTTGCAAAGAGAGGGAAATGACTCAGCGAGAAGATGATCCCCGGGAAAATTGGTGATTGCCGTTTGGTTCACAATCCAATCATTAATAAAGCGTGGGAAATTTTGGGCACTGTGCGCACGTTAGCCAAGCTGGTCTGCAATGGGCCCGTCAGTTGTAATGGGCCTGAGGAAAACAATATGAAGCGGTCTTCTTGACCTCCGAATGCAATAAACAAATTCTCTGGAAAATCTAGATTATTTCAACGTAACGACACCTAGGAAAGGGAGATTAGAACATGGTCTAATAATGGTTCGGTTTCAAGATGAATTAGAATCTAAACCGTAAATTACGGTACGGTTTAAGTTCTATTTCAATCCGGTTCATCTTTTTAAAAAAATAAAATATAAACATAAATATCTATTTTGTTTTTTGGTCACGTTTTAATGGAATTTGAATTTTTTACTAATAACATGTTTCTGGTTTTTAAAATTGAGATCGTAATGAGACCCAAACTGGCATTTTCGGTCCAATTTAACTTACCTTTGCCTTTTGCAACTTCGAATCATTTCTAGAGGTCCAACTGAATTGGGAAGTTTAGGACTTTAAAATTCTAGTAAATTGATGATAAAAATCAAATCAGCTAAACTGGTCGCCGATTAGATTCACGATGGTTTTACGTATCAAAATTCAAAAATGGAAAAATACCCAGATCCGGATATTCCGGGTAGGATCCGGGTATTTTTGAGTCTACCCGAAATTTAAATCTTTCCAAAATGTTGCTTACCTGGATCCAGGTATTCCGGATATTCCGGGTAAGATCCGGGTAGTTTTGGATTTTGATAAAAAAACATAATATCATTGAAAAAATAGTAAACTTGATTCTTGGAGGGTTGAGCCGGGCTGGGCAACGAGTATTAAATACGGGTATCATGTATTTTACAATACCCGATACCCAGACTCCCTACCCGTTTACCCGAACCCAAAACTATATTTTTACCCGTTACCCTACACGTACCAGGCCTGGACCTTAAGGTTTCGGGCCGGACTTTAAGGTCCGGTTCGGGTTGCCCACAAAGCTCATGATTTGATCCACAATTTTTGTGAAAACGAACCAACCGAACTATCTTCAAACAATTAAATCATTCTTGGATGAAAACAAGAAAAATCTTCATTCAAACACTAATAAAAACGATTTATATAACTTTTGTTTGGATAAAGTTCAACTTTGCCACTAAACTATCGGAAAAAGTACGAACCGGCCACTAAACTTTGGTGCCGTCATGTTCGGGAGTCGGTCTTTTCGTCATATATTTGTGGATATCACCGTAAAAGTTTTTTTTTCATGATTTTATGTTTTTTAATTTCAATTTTGAGTCATCAGCAAGTAAGGGTGGGCAAACGTTTAACGGGCCGGGTATTTTAAAAAGAATACCTGATCCGTTCGAATATCGAGTATGAAACGGGCCGGGTATTTGTGGAGAACGTGTTTTGATTTCGATCGACGTAGACAAATGACTGAACACCCTTACTTTAAGTTAGAGGCGAGTGACCTCTTGAGCCATATTTTAAACGTATTTCTTATAATTCGAGCACTTGTTAAAATGATCGATGATTTTTTACCAATTTAATCGAATGTCTTAAGTTTATCGATCAAATTTTGAATTTAGAAAATAGTTAAACTAAAGATTGAATACCTACATGAAATCTAACTAGCTTTCTTTTTTCCAATTTTTTTATTCTACGTTATTAAAATAAATGATGATGTATCTAATAACTAAGGATATAATTTTAAAATATAATTAATTATAAATAATGATTTGTTATATTTTAATTATTTAAAATTTCTTAAAAGTCAGGACGACGTCGTAATTACGCGCTTAGAAAGTATAAACGCGGAGTCCAGAGACGTGCGGTTAGTTCCTCTCTTAATTTTAGCTTTTGGGCTTGAATTTCTCAAGCACTTTTGTGATAATCTGTGGCTAAAATTCGACGAGAAATTCTCAAACCAACGACCATGGCTCTCCGCTGCTCGATCCGTACCAGATGGGCAAACGATGGGCTCACAATCTTCCACTCGGCTCAAATAATGCGCGCGAAACGTTTTCGATTTCTTAATTTTTCCCAAGATTTTTTCTACGAGTTGGTCCCGCGCTGTTATATTGGCGAGTACTGGAAAATCTTCATCGGGTAATTTTCTACAATTTTATCTTAGATAGCCTTTTGGAATGGTCGGAAAAAGCTCGTTTATACTTGAGCTTTTGGTTCAATCTTTTTGTTTATTGAATGATGCAGTAGATTAGGTTGGTTGGTAAACGTTTTAAAAAAAAGCCTGTTTTAGTATTTACTGCGCAAATGAACGAGAAAATTTATCTTCCAACGCTAATATGGCAGTCCAAATCTCAATTTACCTGGAAAAGGGCCATCCAGAGGATACTCTGATTCAAAATGAGGTTATTATTGACCTGCTACCTCTAGGTTTTTGGAGAATGTTTTAAATGTCGATTGGCATGTCTATGCATCTCTGAAGTTGAATCTTAAAATGGAGCAATTCCGGCAGATTGGTGAGGTATTAGGAAGTCTGAAAGCTCTTATGGTATTCAAGGATAATATTCAAATAAACCGAAGGCAGTGTCTTTTACTGCATGATATATTGAGCTCAGCTTATGATGTAATGGCTGATGAGATGAGACAGAATCTAAGATTTGAAGAGAAAAACACTAAATGGAAAATTCTTGAAGGGCCATTGAGGGACCTCCGTAGAATATTTAAAGAAGGGGAGGGATACATAAGGCAGTGTTTAGAACCAAAGAATTGGTGGGCAAAAGTACTTATTCTCTACAGGAACAATGAATGCACTGAGTTTCATATACACAATCTACTTTGTGAGATTTGCATAATCATTGAAGCAGTAGAAAATGTTGGAGAAATTTCTGGTTGGGATCTGGATGAGACTAAGAAAAAGAAAGTTGTTTACTCTAATAAATACAGCAAAGAATATAAAGATTTAAGGCTTTTCCGTTGGAGATTTGGAAAGCAGTACTTGATAACTCAGGATTTTTGCAATGAATTTGACACGGTTTTGAACGAAGATCAATGGGTTTTTCTAAATAAATTGAGGGAAAAGAAAGTCCAGATATTTTCCAAATACGAACGGCGACTCACGGATCATTTGTTGAAAAACTTAGATGTATCAGGAAGTTTGATTGGAAAGTTATTACCCGTTGAAATTCTGGTGGGACATAAAGATTACCACGTGAAGAGAAGATTAGGAAGTGGAAGTCAATACAAGGAGATCTTCTGGTTGGGTGAAGGCTTTGCCTTGAGACACTTTTTTGGAGATATAGAATCACTAATGCCTGAGATATCTTCTTTGTTAACTCTTTCCCATCCTAATATCATGCAAATCCTTGTAGGATTCACGGACAGCGAAAAAAAAGAATGTTTTCTTGTTAAGGAGCTAATGAGTAAAGATCTCTTGAGCCATATCAAAGAGATTTGTGGTCCAAGGAAGAAAATTCCCTTTTCTCTACCTGTTGCTGTTGATCTGATGCTCCAAATTGCAAGAGGAATGGAGTATCTACATTCAAAGCAAATCTATCATGGAAAATTGACTCTTTCGAAGATTCTTGTCAAGGCAAGGGACTCCTCTGCAGAAGGGTATTTACATGCAAAGGTTTCCGGATTTGGCTTAAATTCCGTGCTTAACTTTTCACAGAAAAGCTCATCGAATCAAAATGGGGTTCTTCCGTTCATCTGGTATGCACCAGAAGTTTTAGAAGAGCAAGAACGGACCGGAAGTGCTGAGAACTCTAGGTTCACTGAAAAATCTGACGTTTATAGCTTTGCCATGCTATGCATAGAGCTTCTTACAGGCAAAGTTCCTTTTGAGGATGGCCATCTTCAAGGGGATAAAATGAGTCGTAACATAAGAGCAGGAGAACGGCCTCTATTCCCATTAACTACTCCGAAATTTTTGACAAATTTAGCAAAGAAATGCTGGCATACGGACCCAAATCAAAGGCCGAGCTTCTCATCAATTTGCAGAATTCTTCGCTGCATAAAACGTGTTCTTTCGTTGAATCCTGATCACATTAGCCAAACTGAATTTCCAATGCCTACTTTAGATTATTGTGACATTGAGTCAGGGCTTTTGAAAGAGTTTTCGTCGTGGGATGATCACGGTTTATCTCCAATATCGGATATACCATTTCAATTGTTTCTTTATAGAATTGTTGAAAGAGAGAAAACTACTGCAAGCTTAAGAGACAATTCGGAATCCGGAAGTGATAGTGCATCAGCTTGTGGAGATGAAATGGTGAACTCAATTGACAGTACGTTTTCATCTGGGACGGAAAGGTCTTTAACTTCATCAGAAGGCATGAGCAAGAAATTAAATTCGACGAAGAAATCTGGAGATACCAAATCGATCAAATTACCAGGTTTCCTCTCTTTCTTCTTTCTAGTATTTAGTTTTGATCCCCAAGAAATCTTGCCAAAAAATCTAGCTTTACATGAAATTAAATTTAATTTTTGTGTAGCAAGATTACATCAAATTTTAAGATCTCTGTGCAGTGATGCAGTGGTAGTCTAGTAATCGATTTGTCTTTGGTCTTCTATGATTCTAGAATCCTGGATGAAGTTCTCTTCCTCCGACTTCGTGTAACTTAAATAAAAATAATCGCAATCAATGTCGACTATTTCCTTTCGATATGTATTATGCAGGTACCCCGACGGGACGATTTGTAAGACCCCCACAAATAAGTCCACGTGGACGAGCTTTGCGAATAAATTCAGAAAGCCAACTTATGGTCATGAGTCCAAGGCTACGAAGAACATCATCGGGGCATGCCTCGGATTCGGAGCTATCATAGTTCTCGGGTGAGAACGGTCTCTTTGCCTGCTTGGTTAAATTTTCTTGGAAAAAATGTCTGCATTTTCTTTTTGAAGATACAAGTAAGGAGGTTTGATCTTGTAGTTTTGTTTTAACGGGTTTATGGTCTAATACACCTAAATTACAGAGCATTTTGTTACGGAAAAAAAGATGATAAACTTCTCGTTCCGTGCAGTGTTTGGCGAAAACCGAACGGATCAAGTAAAATTCAATGAAGATCACATAAAAGGCGGAGCATCGAACGTCGAGATTTCCATAAATAGATACTTCCCGATCTAAACAAGAAACAATGTTTGATGACATGATAATCGCACTTTGATTGAAGGGTTTATGATCTTACGTTCCTGGTTCTCGGTAATGCATCGTCTGATCTTGAATTTGGCAAGTTTATGTCCCGAAAAATAGATGAATTTTTAAGGTTACATGTGTTGCAAATGTTGTTGTGAGTTTTAGGCATTGTCTGTTTTAGAACAAACAAAAAAACCAAGCCCAATCTCATGCTTGCATGAGTTAGAAAAAAAACCAACAAATTAGGTAGAATTCAGCAAGAATAAAAAAAACCCGGAAGATTTCAATCGAAACGATACAACATGATTCAAAACAACCCGGAATTGAAACACAAAACTAAGTTTTGTCGGCTCAAACCCGATATCGAGCAATTATTTTATGGGACTGTGGAAGCCATTTATACGACTCATTCGAACTGGCCTCTTTTAATCACGTAATTGACACGAATCTGACGTCCCTCCCGGCGACCATCGGCGGAGCAAGACGAGGAAAAAACAAAGTTCACGACTCGTCGGATTCAGTTCCCGCTGGCACGGCAAGCCACGGTGTTGGATCCGCCATTATAAGCTGTGTGTCATTCTCTGCCATGCGGGAATTCTCCGGCAAGAGAAGGAAGAAGAAGAATCTAAAGGCTCGAATTTCTGCAATTTGTAAGAGGAGGATAAGTTCAAGGAGAAATATGTACAGTAATATTATAAATAACTATATAGTTATATTATATTAAATATATTTAATTAAACTAATCTTATGTCTTAATTTACTTTAAGAAATTAAATCTAATATTATTTTAATTATTTTTTAATAATGTGAACTTGACATAAAATGATTCAAAAATGAACTATTCATTCACCTAGAACATGTTTCAAACGATGTTAGATTATATGTTCTACTTCATTAAATTAATTTAGAAGCCTAATGTGTTACGACGATCTGCCAACATTTTAGACCCACGAACACATTCTTTTATAGGGGTGGCTGATCGGATTAACTGTCAAACTGACTCAAATGATCGGTTATCCTGTCAATTTGAGTTCAGTTCTAATTTATCGACCTACAAATCGAGTTGGTTAAACGATCAAACTATATTTTAGTAAAAAGTAATTGAATTTTATATAATCAAATTTGAACTCGAACCGAAAATAACACAAATTTTTTAGTCAATTTCAATTCGGATCGATTATCTGATTGGATCTATTTTTTCAGAAATAAACTCACCGGATTTGATCGATTATCTTATGTCTTAGTAGGGTATTTGAGCTTAATTAATTGTATTGTGCTTTGACTTATAGGCTCTGATTTAAGATTAAGCGTTGACTAAGTCAGACCCAATTTCCATGTCTTTTGACAAGTTCAAAGTCAAATAAAAATTAAATATTGAATATGATGCATATATTATAATTTTACATTTATAAAAGTAATTTATTTATCAATAATTAATATTATATTTGAAATTTCATTTTTTATAGTTAATTAGAAATTGAATGACGTTAATTCTCCATTAATATAGTTGTTAATGAGTGATGACTCATCAGCCCAAGTTGGGTGGGTAATTTTCAACTCATGTCCCATCACAAAATAAAGAGTCAAACTCCTCTAATTCTTAAGAATTTACATGAAATTTAAACTCCAATTTTAAATAAATAAATAAATAGAGACGTCGGATGAATAAATAAATTGAAATAAAAGATTGATATAACTTTACCAGAAAAATAAAAAAAAATAATGAAAATTTTAATCTTAAAATAGATTACAAATAATAATGGTATTATAATTAAGATGCTAAATTAAATAATTATTTATTAAATTTTATAACACATAAGCTTGTATTTTAAAAAGTAAAATATTGAGATTATCTTATAATTATTAGAAACTTGAATAATAAATAAATTGAGTATTGCTTCTTCCAAGGCAATGCCTTTCGCTTCTTTTAACATCCTCCAAACTATTCCTTTTTCTTTTCCTTTTTCCACTTTTTTTATCTTTTAATTTTAATTTTCAATTTAATATAGGGAGTAAGGACACCCATAAAGGAGATAAAGTAAAGAATAAAGTGCCCGTGTGAGTTTACGTCAATGGTCGAGAGATAATAAATTTGGTAATAAGTACCGGGGTTCGAATCATGCGCTGCCCTAGTATGAGAGTTGTTACCCCTAATGTTGGGGTAGCTCATTGGGACATCAGAAAGAATGCCTCACATCTCTAAGCTGCTGAATCACCGTAACTTACTCTCTCACAGCTTGTCCGGCAGGAGTGTGGGGGCCCTAGGGGCGAGAGATTTCGCCTTTAGGTAACAAGTAAAGAATAAAGTGAAAATATGCCCGTATTTCAATTTAGCCGAGTTCTTACATTAAAGTTAAGCCGATTATTGACTCGTTTGTGATCCTTTTACGGCCTATATTGATGCACAAAGTCCGTTTTTATAAGCATTAGAAACTTACCGATTCATAAATAGCTTCAATTGGCACGATATTTAAAAAAAAATTAATAAACTCTTAGTTCCAATTTTGTTACAAATTTAATAAATTATATTATAATTTTTTTTTTAAATTTTTGCCGGATTTTAATTGATTTTTGTTGAGTAATTATTTTTAAGACAAGCAAGAATTAAATATTAAATTTAAAAAAATGATGAAAATTATTTTAAATGTTTTATTATTTTTTTAAATATCGTTTTTTGGAAGATTTGAAGAGCTTTCGTGTTCATCGGTGCTTTTTCATTAGCCCCTGTCGTCATCATCATCATTGTTCATTGGTTGGAAATCTGAGTTCTCTTTTTCCTGCTTCTCTTTCTCTCTCTACCTTCTCTTTCTGCTTCGAAGCAGAGCTACCACCAGAACGGAGACCAGAATCTGGGATTTCTCTCTCTACCCATCTCAAAATGGAGCTTCAATCGAACTTTTTTGGCTTTTGACGTTTCTCCCTTCATTTTATGTGTTGTTTTTCGCTCTTGACAATGATTCTCCTGCCCTTTTCTTCCGTGCTCGTCGAAACTGATTTGATGGTAGTTGACTGATTTGAGGAACCAAATTTTTACATTCGTACCAAGCTTTTTCGCTCTGTAGTTGAGTTTTTTTTTTGTTTGCAATGGTGGACTCTGCTAAAGTGCGCCTGGTTCGGTGCCCCAAGTGCGAGAATCTTCTTCCTGAGCTTGCTGATTATTCTGTTTATCGGTGTGGCGGCTGTGGTACTGTTCTTCGAGGTACTCACTTTAATTTTCCGTCCATTTTTTCAATCTCAACCGGCGTGATTTTTCATCTGGAGAAAAAAACTGAGGAGAAATCTGTCTTGAAAGACTTCTAAATCATGTTTTTGTTTCGAGATTTATGGAAATTAAGGAGTTATGTTAATCAAATTAGAGAAACTATGCGGTTTATTGCATCCTTAGTACTTCATTTTGCATCGATTTGTAAGCTGTTGAGCATCAAGGTTATTAAATTGTGTTATTCTTTTTTGCATTCCTCGCAGCAAAAGATCAAGATGGGGAAACTTTATCGCCAAAATCAGGCGAGAAAAGTGCAGAAGGAGCTTCCATTGAGAAAGATACAGTTGTTTCAAAGTCTGAGGTTAGGCCTAATATTCTCCCTACTGGTTTGGATACAACTTGTTTGGAGAGGAACGATGTTCTCGTCGAGAAATTGGATAATCAATCGAACATGGCAACCGATAAATGGGTAGACCCGAAAAATCTCGACAATGGTGAACACATCGACGATTTGAGTTGCTCGGCAGGAGGAGAAAATGGAGTTTCGACCCGGTTATCAACTAAAGGGAGAGAAACCACAGAGAGAAACTCAAGAATTAACAGTAAAGCCGTGAGGTTTTCGACTTCAGAATACTCGAAAGAGGGCCCGTCCAACAGAGCCGGTCGTGTTTCTGGTTTTGAGCATCTTACGAAAACTCATTTCGACAAAAACGAAGCGGATAAGATAAACTACCAAGAACAAGGTCGGGCTGATTTCTTAAGAAAGCTGGATGAGCTCAAGGATCAATTTAGCCAGCATTCTTCTGAAGTGGTAGATAAAACAAAAGCCGGAGTGCCAATGCTCGATATTATAAACCTTTTGAACCCGAACGATGGCTATGATAATTGGCGTCGAGATGGCACTTCCGGGTCCAATAGGGTGCCGGTGCCACGGCAATTCTCCATGCCCAATAAGCCCCTGGCTGGTCCTCCTGTATCCGGCTTTCCACATTCAAAAGGGTATTACTCTTCTATGCATGATTTGAATAATATCTCGAGATTTGAGGATCCGTATGGAGAGGAAATGAACGTGGGAGGCTTATATCAATTCCCGAATTCTTACCGAAGGCAATCTCATCCTTATCATTCGAGACAGTACAGTGATGCTAATCTGGATTCATTCATGCAATTCAACCATAATCCAATCCCACACCGGTCTTCTTGCACCTGTTATCGATGCTTCGAAAGCTACCATCAAGTTTCATCACCCTCTGCCTACTACGATCGAAGGGTTCAGAACAATTTGGTCGACAGCTTTCCATTCCATCCCGAGCACGAATCGCCTTATGTTCGATATATTAATAATTCGAGAACTGGTGTTCCTCCTATGAATTTCCGTGATCAACAACCCCATTCTCGGTGGTCAAGTGACGTTCACTCTAACATTAGTGGCTTTAATACCGGTCGGCCGAGAAGAATGCTTCACGGTGGTCGAACTCGCCGTTATCGCCCTGTTTCCGGTGGGTCTCCATTTTTAGCATGTTACAATTGCTTTGAATTGCTTCTACTGCCCAAAAAAGTTCGATCAATCGCAAAGAATGAACACAAAATCTGCTGTGGAGCATGTTCTACAATAATCAAATTCAGATTTGTCAATAATCAACTTATTCTTTCTGAACAAGAAGAAACAAAACAAATTCCCCTCGATGTCGAAAATAGTGGGGGAAATGTTGTGAGAGAAAGTACAGCACAGAACATTGGTCCCTTGAAGCATTATAATTTTTCATCGGCTGATTATGATAACACCAGGTATGAGTTTCAGTCATCAGATCAAGACCCTGCAACCTTCCCGAGTTTAAGTTCGGATAAACAACATGTGTTGCAGAGTTTACATTGTTCATCTCCGAGCGAATCGGAGGAGGAAGAGAACAGCCCTGAAGTTTTGATCGACCCAGAGGAAATAACCAAAAAATTCAATCACCCAACGAACACCGCCATATCCCCACCGCCTCCATCTAATTCTCCTCTTCAACCGTACTTTGAAGATTCATCGAATAACCATGTTGGAGACAAGTTTGCAAACGGAAACCGGAGTAACCGACCAGATGAAGAAAAGGTGAAATCAAACAAAGCCACCTCACTGCAGAATTCTTTAAAAGATGCATCGCCGGTCACTGAGATGGAGGTGCCGAAGAGTGAATATTCTAGTACCATGACGAAAGAGTATAGCGATACGTACAGGGTTAAAGATCATTCGAGAACCAATAAGGTTGGTGATTCTTTCTTTGCAAACATTATTAAGAAGAGCTTTAGATCGAACGGAGCTCTTGGGAAAAGTAGTGTTACAGTCAATGGACATTTTATCTCCGAAAGAATTATTAAGAAGACTGAAAAGCTGGCCGGACGAATCCATCCAGGCGAATATTGGTAAGAATATAATAGCAAATGAATAATCACTGAGTGTTTCTAAATATCAGCTGAGGAGCACTAGCCGGTCGAAGTAGTTGTCATGCGATATTTACAATAATGTTTAATTTAACGGTTTATCATTCGACAAACCAGGTACGATGCTCGAGCGGGATTCTGGGGAGTGATGGGCGGGCCGTGTCTTGGCATAATTCCTGTAAGAAAAAATAAACTTGAAGTATGAAGTTGGTGATGGTTTTATTATCATTCTGATGAATGGCTCATTTGATATCACAGCCATTTATTGAGGAGTTGAATTATCCAATGCCAGAGGATTGTTCAAAAGGAAACACTGGTGTGTTCGTT
Organism: Begonia fuchsioides; assembly: GCA_003255005.1. Lineage (NCBI taxonomy): Eukaryota > Viridiplantae > Streptophyta > Magnoliopsida > Cucurbitales > Begoniaceae > Begonia > Begonia fuchsioides. The sequence continues at coordinate 394,254 of QAOC01020906.1, forward strand.
AATGGGAGACAACTTCATCAAAAGGATCTGGATTTGCTCTCTGGCCGGGGACTTCCAACTTCGAAGAACAGATCTTATACGATCGAAATATCGGGAAGACTAGTGGACACTGACACAGGCGAAGAAATGGATGGCCTCGGGAGACTTGCTCCGACGTAAGTTCCGAAATTGCTCGAATAAACTTGGAGTTGTGCATAGTTTCTGAATTTCAGAGTTGAAATTTGTTGATTTTTGTGCAGAATTGAGAAGGTAAAGCAAGGATTTGGGATGAAAGTACCTGGAAGAGCTTCTTAATCCACTCTGTTGAAGTTTAAGATGATCAGATTTCAGATAGTTCAAATCTATAGTTTGTAAAAATGTCCATTTTTATATGTAAATCTGCGTTTGTTCTTCCAATTCATCTCTTGGGTTTGCTGTTTATATTTTTATGAATCTGTGTTAGTTTTTTCAGGGAAGGATAGTGTTGATTGTACTATTTTGAGACTCTCTAAGGATTAGAATTCTATGGCATGCATGTGTTTTAGAGAGGTAAACTCTAATTTAAATATGGTGAATGTTAAGGAATATTAATCACACTTAGGTCTCGGCAAAATCAGATTGGAATCTTAAATCAGATCATAATCGTTATTTTTAATTCGGTCTTCGTTCTACTTTTTACAAAATCGTAATTTATATTATGGTGCCAATTTTTAGAAGTAAAAAATCATAAAATCAGAACTCAGATCGTGTGTCAAATTTTTTTAAAATCGAGTAAAACTCGACTCAAACCCTAATAAAATTTTATATAAATTTTAAAATTATTTACAAATTCGCCCAATCACTTAAAACTCGAGCTAAATATAATAAAAAAAATATTTGAGATTATATTTTAATTTGTTTAATATAAAATAAAATCGAGTTAAAATCAGAATATAACTGTAAGTTTTGATTCTGATTCTATTTTGAAATAAAACCGGTACCCGGGTTACTAGTCTTACTGCAATCTGTTATATATGTGATTCACTATATCAAATTATATTGTGCCACGTGTACAGCTAAGATTTATACAATAAGCTTTTCATCAATACAATTCGTGAACTTCCTTTATTTATTCGTGGAAAAAAGCAAATACATGAACTTCAAAATTCAAACTACAGCGGTCAACAAAGTCAAACTAAATCATTCGAACAACCCTGTTCTTCTCCTAATGAGGTTCCTTGCATGTCCCATGCATAATCTTCCTCTTCCGACAAATACTTCTGATCACTGCGAAAGGCTTGGTTCTTCCACTTCGTCGCTAACTCCGACAGCACCTCCGTCGAAGACCCGTCGGAGCTCAGAACTTTGCCGGCTTCATCTTTAAGCCTTTTCAATTCAGCCCTTAACCTCCTCCCCTCCTCGCCGGTGAACAGAGCTCCGACCAGTTCACTAATCTCCGACCGCCGCACCAGTTGCGAATCCAAATCTATCCCCATCGCTATCTTTATATCTTGGGTTAACATCACCGCGTTCATTTTCTGCTCGGCGAAGAGCGGCCAGGCAATGAGAGGCACGCCGTTGACGACGCTCTCCAGCACCGAGCCCCACCCACAGTGGGTCAAGAAACCACCAACGCCGCCGTGCCGGAGAATCTGAGCCTGTGGAGCCCAGGAGGAGATAACTTTCCCCCTCTCTTTGGTTCTTTCTAGGAACCCTTCCGGCAAGAAATTGAAAGGGTCTTTCTTGCTTTGGACGGTGAAGTAATCGGCGTTTGCAGCCTCGTCGCTCGGACTTTTCACTACCCACAGAAATCTTTGCTCGCTCGTTTCTAATCCCATGGCTAGCTCGGTGATCTGCGCCGACGAAAGGGTTCCGCCGCTACCGAAAGAGACGAATAAAACCGAGCCACACGGCTGTTTATCCAACCATTTCAAACACTCCGAGTCGTCAGAGCCATCCCCCGGTTCCGCGTTCACTAGCGGTCCGATCGGGTAAACCTTGGGCCGACCTTCTTCTTCCATTAACAGAGATTTCATGGCGTTAGGCTCCAGTTCCACAAAAGAATTCACCAAAATCCCCTCAGCTAAAGCGTATCTGTTTTTATGATGCAGAGTCCACTTGTACGCATCGTTCTTCCGATCCTGAAGCGGGTCGGGTAAATACTTTCCGTGAATCGGAATGCATCCCGGAGCCCTCACCGGATCCGGGAGGTCTCGATATTCTCCGGCGACCATCGAGTCAAGCTTGGGTAGATAAAGCGACATGGACAGCGCCGTCGCGTTAGACGTATAAAATACATAAGAAGGCACGTTGAACTGTTTCCCCACGTCGATAGCGTCGGTGGAGAAGAGATCGACGAATAACCCGGCGAGTCTCCGTTGCTGGAGAACCAGGGACCGGAAAACTCCCCGGAGAGACGGCAGAGAACGGCTGATGGTGAGAGAGATTATAGTTTCGACTTTTGTTCCCGGTGGCAAGTCGTCGCAAACCACCGCGGGAAGAAGAACATGGGAAATAGAAGTGGGAAGAGATTGAAGAACAGATTCAAAAGCTTTTGAAGGATTTCCGAGTACAGGGATGATGAAGATAACTCTGAAGCCATGGAGGTTGACGACTCGCTTGGCGAACTCAACGAGCGGGATTAGATGACCCATTCCTGCACTTGGAAAAATTACCAGACTCGGCGACTCGTCTACTTGAGCTTCCATCTTTCCCATGGCCGTCGCTTATTTCGAACCTATTCTGGAGATCGATATCTAAAAATGAAGCATTTATAGGCAGCCATTGTTGTCACAGCTCATAACTCCATTTTCTCTCTCTAACTCCTTTAAAACCCTATTTCCCTCTCTGGGTTCTTATAACCAGAGAAATTCCATTGACGACTCCCTCCCATAAGGGCAAATCTAGCCTTCCATTGATCAACCGACAGGGTCTATATCTCTAGCGATGTTTCGTTTACGAAACCTCCTTTTCACCGTCACTCTCCTCTGCACCGCCGTAACTCCTCCGATGCCCCCTCCAGCTCAACCAGCGTTTAATGACCACACAATCGCCCAACCCTCCTCCACAAAACCAAAGGTTAGGTCGCCCATCGAGCTTCAAAGAGGCCCGGCAGCCATGGCCGGCGAGATAGATGCTCTTCAGAGAAACAGCACATGGCGTCAGTGCCTCTTCCTCCCGACGCCTCGGTTATTGGATCAAAGTGGGTCTTTCGCATTAAAACAAATTTCGACGGTGATAGAAACAGCACATGGCGTCAGTGCCTCTTCCTTGGTTGGACGAGTTGGTTTTTATGGAGCGACCCACGGCTTTGTTCACGTCGCTTTCTTATTACCAGATCTATCTGTTACGGGAGAAACCCGTAATCTACGTTCCCTTGCAAGGGTTGTTTTCCCTGCACAGTTCAATCACACGTACTTCTTCCAATATATTGTATATCTAATAGCACTTATCCTGAGCCCAAACAGTATCACCCATAGCTACAGGAATTAGGTAAAAGACGATGAACATAGTAGTGAAAAGTAAGAAGAAGAAGAGAATAAGAAAAGGTAGAGAGAGATAGAAAAGGTAGAGAGAGAGGTAGCAGAAGGGAGAATGATATTCCAACTAATCGAAGTCTCCTCACGCTTACTGTTCCTCCTTAAGTAACTAACGGCATGGGTCCACGTAGACTATTACGTGGATTTTCTGACTTCTTGCGTTGCAACCTCCGGCGACGTCCTCCCCCATGCTGGCAACCCTTCTTTCACTTCCATTGTCGGGTTCCTCTCGTGACAGCCTTCCTCACCAGCTCGAGCTTGTCCCCAAGGTCGAAATTGCGAAAACTTCTCGAGGATGTCATTCGCGTCCTCCCACGAAGCCTCTTCTTCCTCTTGGCCCTCCCACTTAATCAACCATTCTGTAACAGCATGATTATTTTGTTTCACCATTCTAACCTGCAAAACTGTGTTAGGAATTCGTAAATTATTTGGAGTCATCACATAGGTTGGCAATTCTTGGACAGGAGTCTGGTTGTTGCCAATCTTTTTCTTCAGCAGAGATACATGAAAAACAGGATGAATTTTTGCACTGGGAGGTAAGTTCAACTCATACGCTACATTTCCAACCTTCCGAATAATTTCATATGGACCATAATATTTTGCAGCCAACTTATTATTCGCTCTCGCTGCTACCGATTGTTGTGAAAACGGTTGAAGGCGCAAAAATACCCAATCACGTACCTCAAATTGGCGCTCTGAGCGGTTGCGATCCGCGTATAATTTCATTCGTGCTTGCGCCTGTGTAAGTCGTTCCTTAAGTAATCTATCCATTTTTTGTCGTGCTGAAATCACATCATTGACTGCTGCAATGTGGGATAGCTGATAAGGTCCCAACAATAAATGTGGCGGTGTCATGCCATATAAGGCTTCAAAGGGTGTCATTTTAATTGCTGATTGGAAAGAGGTATTATACCACCATTCCGCTAGTGAGAGCCATTCGCTCCATTTCCTTGGTTGGTGAGAAGTCATACATCTTAGGTACATCTCGAGGATTTGATTCAATCGTTCGGTTTGGCCATCCGATTGCGGGTGGTATGCCGTGCTCATCCGTAACTTCACTCCTAGGAGCTTGAATAATTCTTGCCAAAAATTACTTGTGAAAACTTTATCTCTGTCTGTCACTATACTTATAGGACATCCATGTAATTTCTGAATGTTATCCATAAATACTTGAGCGATGTCGGGTGCAGTAAACGGGTGCTTAAGAGCTATAAAGTGACCATATTTAGTAAATCTATCAACCACAACTAGTATAGAAGTCTTACCCTTAGAGTTAGGCAACCCTCCACGAAATCCATGGCAATATGAGACCACGGTGTATTCGGAATCGGTAATGGTTGCAATAGTCCTGGGTAAGGTAAATGTTCTCCCTTACAACGTTGACACACTTCACATTGCAGTACAACTTCTTTAATTTGTCGAGTCATCTGTGGCCAAAAAAAATATCTTTTGGCTCGGTCAATAGATACGTGGACTCCTGAATGTCCGCCTTCCTGAGAATCGTGTATCGATTGTATAATGTTCTTCCTTATATCTCCTGTTGATCCGATGACACTCTGTCATTGAAATATAACAGCCCATTACGAAATCTTTAGCCATTGGAAGAATCTGGAGTAGCAACTTGTTGTTGAATTAATGTTTGAGTGACTTAGTCATTTTGGTAACTCTCTTGGACCTCCTGAATCCATTTAGGAATAACCAAACTTACCGCCAAGCATTTCCCTTCTATATGATCTCTCCTTGACAAGGCATCAGCCACCGTGTTATATTTGCCTGGTTTATATTGAATCTCATATAATAGCCCCAAGAGCTTAGTAAGCCATTTTTGTTGGAAAGAAGTCGTCAATCGTTGTTCGAGTAAATATTTCAACGCTTGCTGATCTGTTCGGATAATAAATTTGTTACCCTCCAAATAATGCCTCCATTTGGTCACTGCATGAACCAAGGCCAGAAGTTCTTTTTCATAAATGGACAATCCCAAATTTCGAGGTCCGAAAGCTCGGCTAAGAAATGCCACCGGACGTTGATTTTGAATCAAAACCGCCCCCATTCCTTTTTGACTTGCATCCGTTTCTACGATGAACTTTTGTGAAAAATCTGGCAATTGTAGTACTGGTGTTGTGCTCATGCTTCTCTTAAGTTTGTCAAATGCTTGTTGTGCTTCTTGATTCCATTCGAATGCATTTTTTTTAAGAAGTTCTGTCAGGGGTCGAGCGATAATTCCATAATTTCTAACAAATTTTCTATAATAGCCGGTGAGCCCCAAAAAACCTCGGAGACCCTTAATATCGGTTGGAGAAGGCCAATTAATCATGCATTCTATCTTGGTCGGGTCAGCTGTCAGTCCCTCCCGATTGATGACATGTCTCAAGTAGTCTACTTGCTGCTGTCCAAAACTGCATTTACTCCTCTTAGCGAACAACTTTTCCTGTCGAAGAATTTCCAACACGATTCTAACGTGTTTTACATGTTCATCAAGAGTCTTGCTATATACTAGAATATCGTCAAAGAAAACTAAGATAAATTTCCTTAAGTATCTCTGAAATATGTCGTTCATTAATGCCTGGAACGTAGCTGGTGCATTAGTTAGCCCGAAGGGCATCACCTTAAACTCATAAAAACCCTGGTGAGTTCGAAATGCCGTCTTGTGGATATCTTCTGCCTTAACTCGGATTTGATGATATCCTGCCCTTAAGTCCATCTTAGAAAAATAAGCCGCTCCATTTAATTCATCGATGAGCTCTTCTATCAACGGCATAGGGAATTTATCCTTGAGTGTCAATTGATTCAACTGTCGGTAATCCACACAAAAACGCCATGATCCATCTTTTTTTTTAACTAGCAGCACCGGCGATGCAAAAGAACTTGAGCTTGGTTGTATAATCCCCATTTCAAGCATCTCCTTCACTAGCTTTTCAATCTCTGCTTTCTGTATATAAGGGTATCTATAAGGCCGTACCTTAAATGGTTTAGAGTCAGGGGCTAAAGGAATTGGGTGGTCATGAGCCCTCTCTGGAGGAAGCCCTTGTGGCATTTCAAAAATATCATGAAATTGTTCAATCAGTTTTACAATTTGAATTGGAGGCAAAGTCTCTTTTTGGTAACTCATAGTTGTAATTTGAGCAAATACCCCATGATCTTGTCTTTCCAACCACTTGCTCAATTGGAGATTTTGCATCATATTTAATGTAAGAGCAGCTTGTGTTCTATTTAAGCAAATATTCTCACCTTCTCGATTGAATTCCATCCGTCCCTTTTTGAAGTGGAACGAAACTGGATCATACTGGCTTAACCAGTCCGCTCCTAACACCATATCACAAGCTCCCAATTTTAATGCCCGGAATTGAAAAACAAATTCCCATTTACCCATCCTCCAACATACCGGTTTATAGAGTTTATAACTATGTATCTTTTCCCCGTTAGCCACCACCACTGCTAGTAAGGTATCATAATTCACTTGGAGATGAAATTTTTTAGCCACGGTTAAGTCTATGAAGTTGTGAGAACTGTCGGTGTCTAATAGAACCGATATCGGCTCTTTTTTAACAAACCCTTCCACTCTAATTGTACCATGAGGAGCTTCTCCTGCTAATGCATGTAAAGATATCGAATCTGGTGAATGTTCATCTACAAATTGTACTACCCCTTCGTCTATTTCAGTCTTGGCTGGCTCCTCAGTATGATCAACCAACATAAAATGTACCATGCGATTTTTACAAACATGACCCGGTATGTATTTTTCATCACATTTATAACACAGCCATTGTGCTCTCTTAGCATTGTACTCAGATGTAGTAATATGTCGAAACATATTATTTTGGGAACCCCCTTCTCTGTTTATATTATGGGTATGCCACTTAGATGTTGTAAATTGCTGCTTAGTCTTAGGCGTCCTCTGTAGGGCATTAATAGCTTTCTCTTGCAACAAAGCAATCTCGTAAGAACGCCCTAACGTTACTGGTTGCAGTATTCTGATCATCGACTTAATTTCGTCCTTTAGTCCGCTTTGAAATATAGTCACATAAAAAGATTCCGGTAAAATTGGCATTTCTAACATTACATGTGACTTCAATTCTTCAAATCTTTCTTGATATTTTGTTACCGTTCCTCTCTGTTTCAGTTTACTAAAAACATCTAATACCTCTTCAGCAGGTGTAGGAGAAAATCTTCTACATAATTCCACTGCAAGGGAATCCCAAGTTAGGTGTGGGTTTTCTTTTACAAATCCAGCGAACCACACATCCGCCTTCTCTCGCATGTGCATTTCAGCATATTTTATTTGAACATGCTTGGAGATTTGATATAAGTCGAAGTACCTCTGAGCCTTACAGAGCCATTCTCTTGGATTATCCCCAATAAAATTAGGAAACTCAATTCTCGGAGTCACAATCTGATTTCTAGCATCTTGCCCAGTGGATACGATTTGAGTATTCTGCAGAGGTGGACTAGGAGCTCGTCCCAGCACTCCATTAGAAGATGATGGCATCATCGACTCGTTATATGTGGGACTCTTCTGTTTGTAATCTTCTGATGATTGTATTGCCAGACCAGAAACTTGTGTTGTTAAATCTTGGACACTCTGTGACAGCATCGCGAAGCTCTGTGCAGTATTAGATGAAATATTTTCCATCTTACTCCCCAAGGCAGATAACAACTGGGTTATGTTGCTAATTTCCCCATCGAGTTTCTGCAAATGCTCTTCGTTTGCCTTGGATCTAGTCTCTGCCATTTCAGAATCGTGTGCTCTGATACCACTTGTTACGGGAGAAACCCGTAATCTACGTTCCCTTGCAATGGTTGTTTTCCCTGCACAGTTCAATCACACGTACTTCTTCCAATATATTGTATATTCAATAGCACTTATCCTGAGCCCAAACAGTATCACCCATAGCTACAGGAATTAGGTAAAAGACGATGAACATAGTAGTGAAAAGTAAGAAGAAGAAGAGAATAAGAAAATGTAGAGAGATAGAAAAGGTAGAGAGAGAGGTAGCAGAAGGGAGAATGATATTCCAACTAATCGACGCCTCCTCACGCTTACTGTTCCTCCTTAAGTAACTAACGGCATGGGTCCACGTAGACTATTACGTGGATTTTCTGACTTCTTGCGCTGCAACCTCCGGCGGCGTCCTCCCCATGCTGGCAACCCTTCTTTCACTTCCATTGTCGGGTTCCTCTCGTGACACTATCCTCCATCGATCACTAAAGTAAATCTCCACCGGCGTTCATGTCGCTTCTCCTTTGCTTCTATGTCGTCTGAATAGATCCTTATACGACCTCAAACAATCACCTAGGGCGTGATATTCCTAACTTTCCCATGCTAAACGAGTCATAATCAAGTCAAGACTGTCAAGTTTAAACGAGTTTAATTTTTGTAAATAATTTTATTTTTTATTTTTTTGTATTATGTTATTCAAAAATTTAATACACATTTAATCACTAAGTAATGTGATCTAAATATTTTACTAGAATATTTAATATGAAAAATATATTTATTATTATTCAAAAAACTATATATTATTTAAAATTTTATTTTACAAAAAAATTAGAAATTTGTATCACTATAAATTATATATTTCTCAACTATGTTAGCACCTATCTAATTGTTAATCAAGTGCAAAATATCATAAAATTACGAAAGTACAAAATTGCACTTTAAAACTTAAATTTTTAGTTTTTTAATTCCTCAGCTATATCATCATCGCTTTGCTGGTCTCTTGTAACAGCATCGTTCAAGTCCTTCATGCATATCAGTGTTTTCACAATATTCAGTACAAGACTTTTCTATCGATCATCGTATACGAGTAAACCTACACTAAATCTAATGTTACACTGGAATCAGACAGTGTTAGTAAATCGCATGTCCTTCTAAAAAGAATAAGATATACTACCACAATAGTTTTATACCAACTAAAAATATCAAACTTATCATCATGAGAAATTTGATAACAAGTATTAAAATAAACATTGTTCTTATCTAAACTATAAAAATGAACGTCACAATTAACTTCAACATTTGTGGAATCCATAAAATTTAATCTTTGTCAAAAATTAGAACCACCACTAGAGCTACAATGAAATAAGAAGTTATAATTATATATTTGAGTGCATTTAATAAGCCTAAAGTAATATAAACAGACATAGTAAGCACATGCAAAAATAAAATAATTAATTTATTTTTTATTTTGGTGTATATTTTAATAGTGTCACCTAACAGTTTATTATGAGGAATTCGTCTAAAACTAAGTTTAACATATTCCCTCACAAATTGTTCATGTATTTTGCTATCAAGCATCGATAGATGTACCTCATTTTGTACTACATATTTTGCAGCATCTTCTCAAAATCTTTTATATGAATAAAAAAAAATTAATTATAATTGTATATGATCTTTCGTTTGCGTGTGTGAGTGACATTTTTTGTAATGTCTACTAATATTGTTAGTAGTTTAATCGTAACCATGTTGTTGTGCACAATATGTGCATTGAATCATATTTTCTATTTTTTTACCTATTTTCATTTCATTTATCTTAAAATATTTTCAAGCATCCGACATTTTAGTTTTCTTAGCTCTAGGTGAAGATGTATATGTTTGTGCAGATGTGTGATCAATTGAATAAATTATTAGCCCTAATTTCTTGAATATCATCATCATCGGAAGAAATGAATCAAATTGTACATAATGATAAATTAATAATAATATAAATTGATATTGTATGTAATAAATTGATATGTAAATTTATTAATATAAATTGATAAATTGTATGTAAATTATTGATATGTGCATCCATATCAATATAAATTAATAATAATAATTTTAAATTGATATTGTTCACCAATTACTCGATGATTAATTATATGTAATAAATTTTTGTAATTCCATATATACGAGTCTTGCCAACTTTTTAAAAAAAATTTAGTTCATAAAATGCATTAATATTAACGACAACTTAATAAAATAATTAAAATATTTAATGGATAAAACAACACCAAATCAATATATTTTGATTTTCAAATTTTAGGATTGAAAAGCAAACACGACTAGGATCAGACGTAAATTATGGTCTAAATAAAATAAAAGAAATAATAATCTTATATTAAAGTTATAAAATTATAATATTATTATTAAATAAATAATAATCTTATATTACTTTAAAGAAATAATATTATAAAATTACAATAATTACTAACTATGAGATGAAAAAAGTTAAAAAAAATATCTTCTGATATTATTTATGACATCATTAATCATCAATTTTAATAAAAGTGATATGTCTATTCCGGTGCAATTTAAAAAAAAACTAAAATCAAACCAAAATATTTTATTTTTATAATTTTAAGATGAATAATAAAAACATATCAGAATCAAGCATAGGAGAGTAATGATGACATATAACATCTATTAAAATTGCATTACAAAATATATGTGCCAAGGAGACAAGCCTCGCTCGAGCTCGAATAAGCGAGTCAAACTCGCGAGCTAGCTCGTTAAGCTCAGATATCTCGAGGTCGTGAGCCTCAATCGATCTTCTTCCTCTTGTTGTCGAATCTCCCGAGCTCGTGGCCCGTCATCTCTTTCACGAGTAAAGGGGGAAAGAGAGAAGAGAGAGAGGGGAAATGAGAAAAAAAATTATTTTTAAATTGACCTTAATAAATTTCTTATTTATATTACATACCTTAAAAAATAATTTAAAATAATTTATGTATTAATTTATATCTACAAATTTAAATGTATTCAAATTTCAATTTACTTTTATGAATACTAGTTGGGAATACGTGCGTTGCACGTACACGTTAAATAGATCTTAAAATTATGTTTATTTTAAGAAGAGTAGATCCAATGTTTAAATCAAAAATATGCATACGAAAATATTAAATTTAACAGTAAATTTTACAAACTATAGTATAAGCTTTGTTTACCTTACAAAAAGTAGAAAATTTATATGACAAAAGAAATTTAATTTAAACTGATACTGAAAATGTAACTTGCAATACATAAAGCAGAAAACCTAGATAAACCAAAACAATTTAGTTTTTTCTTCATTTTGATGTTTTATCCTCGAAGTTACATTGTATCTTCTTAGAATCATCTTGCAAAGAAGTGACCAAACTTAGGTCAATTGTTGTGGGATGTTTATCGACGATTGTTGTGACATAATATTTGTGTTTTCTGGAAGTGTCATGTTTGTTATTATTGAAAATACGAAATAATATATTTTGTTTTTATCTTCTTCAAGTTTTGCAAAGATGACATTCAAAGTTTATTGTACAGAGAAATGACTGTAAGAAAGATAAAATAAATAAAGAAAACATATTCAAGTAATAAATTATAAAAACCTCAGTTGGGCATGTCATTAAAGTTGATGCCGGTAACGAAATAATTCTTTCTGAATTTGATCTAAAAATCATTGTTGTAATTATACCAGTGTCGTCACATATTTGAACATCGATCGAATATCTATATATTGTAACATATAATGTGATAATTAAAAAAAAATCAATAACAAATGTACTTTAAATAAAATTTTATCATAAAATGTAACTATAGTAAACGTGGTATCTTGGTATAGCTTTTGCCGTTGAACAATTACAAAGTTCACAAGTGAAAACATCATCATTAGCTTGACGACGAATGATTCTTGAGCATGCGTTACAACATAAGTAGTAGAAACTCTGATTTTTGTTTGTTAGTGAAAGTGTTCAACGAACACATAAAGCAGTACTCTAGTTTAGCATATTAATTGTCATAATGTTATTAAGTCGATAAAAATATCATATAATAACAAAGTGTTACTTACCGTATTTGTTTCATAAAAAAACATGATTAATTGAAATGATTTCTCATGGTAAAGGATTTATAGTAGTAGATGATGATCCTTCATCTTAATTTGAAAAATTCCCAGCAAGTGTGTTAATAACTTTTTCATTTTCAGTAACCATATATAAAAAGAAATATTGACTAAGTATTATGATATTTATAATTAAAATACGAACATATGTATTGAAATTATTAACCAAGAGGTCACGCTTTAAGACTTTTGGGATGTTAGAATCAATAACGAAAGTGCTACTCCTTGCAGTTGAGAGTGAGGTACCTGTGTTAAATTTAATAAGTTATGATATAAATATATGAAAAAACTTCTCTTTAAAATTAAAGTATTATGTAAGTTTAATTTACCTTTGAAATAAGAAAAAATTAAACTTGTAACTATTAACACAAGTTTTTTGTGAATGATAGAAGCAATAACTTCTTATTTATTTTTCACAAATTGATCCCACAAAGTTAACTTTGTTGGTTTCAAACTACAAGTAATTGGTAAAAAAAATTGTTAGTTAATTTACAAAATAAAATTTAAAAAAAACTAAAATACTTACTCGAGTTAAGTATTAACAATTCTCGTGTGAGTACTCGTTCTTCTCTTGATAAAATATTTTTCGAGGGATAAAGGGCGATTGCAATAGCCAATACATACGCAGAAAAAGATAATTTGGTGAGTTCAGAATGAACAACAACTTAAAACAATCTTATGAAGCAAAGAAATAAAAATACATACACTCAAGTATTACTCATTAGAGATATACCATTTTTCCCTGAAGATCGGTGCAGAAAGAAAATGTAATGTATCTAAATGTATATTGTAAAGGAAGTTGCAGGTATTTATAGTGATATTGCTACGGTTTTTGGACGGCTAATTGGTAAGACTTGTGTAAGAAGATAAGATTTTGTAAGAATATAAGATAAATATGACATTGGAAGGGCGAGAAGATGAATCGACGCAAAACAAAAAGCATTGCAATAAGATATAGAGGTAGAAAAAACAAACTAATTGGAAAGAACAAAAAAAATTATAATAATGAAGAAAAGAAGCAGTAAAGTTCAAAAATGACAGTTGATAAGAATTATGTATAAAAAATTTATAAAAAATATTTTAATTAAGCAAAAGAAAAAGTGAGAGTTCCAATATCATTATTAGCGTCGGTAGTTTCAAAAAAATTAATGTTTCACAAAAGACATGTAATTTTAAAGAATTTAGTTGTCTTTGTGATGCGAACGAAGAGTTTGATATGCTTATATTAATCATTACATACATTTAATGTAAACAAATGATATTTCTAAAATAGCAAAAAAAAAACAAAAAAACAAAAAACAAATGTCAACCCATGAGGCTTTATATGTGTTTAGATTTAGATGAAAATAAAAAGCACGTTGCAAGAAAATAAAAATAAACCATCCTTTTATATATACTTAGATATTGAATTTTAATAGTCAATCCTATTTATTTAAAAAAATTTAATACTTTTTTATACTATGAAACTTTGTTCACATGCTTTTAATTGTTTATCGCATTTTTAATCTTATAATAACGAAAAAAATTTATTAAAAAATATATACAAGATATATTTATTAGAAAATATTATGTTCGTTTGGCTCAGCTCGTTTAGGTTCGGCAGACTCGGCTCGAATAGGCTGGATAGAATCGACGAGGCAGAAAAATTTTAGTTTGGCTCGCTCGAGTCACCTCAATTGCAGACTCTACCCCCTTCCACTCCTCCCTCTGCCCCCTCCAGCGCAACCACCGTCAAACGCCTACGCAATCTCCCACCCTCCTCTTCAATTTCCGACCACTCTGTCCGAAATCGTGAATCTCAAGCTTCTGGTCCACTGATATTTCTGGTCCAGCTGAACCGTCGAGCTTCTAAGAGGCCTCCAGGTCGCCACACTTGTTCTGGTTATGGTTGGCAGCCATGGCTGACGAGATAGATGCAATGTTAATAGCATGAGGCCTGATTTATTTATTTTTTTTAAAAAGGGAAATACAAGAACTTCGAAAGTCAAACCACAGCTTTCAACAAAGTCAAACTTAATATTTAGCAAAGATCTAAACTAAATCATTCGAACAACGCTGTTCTTCTCCTTTTGATGTTCCTTGCATGTCCCATGCATAATCTTCTTTGTCGCTTCTTCCGACGAGTACTTCCGATCACGGCGCAAGGCTTGGTTCTTCCACTTCGCCGCCAACTCCAAAAGCACCTCCGTCGAAGACCCATCGGAGCTCAGAACTTTTCCGGCTTCATCTTTCAGCCTCTTCACTTCAGCCCTTAACCTCCTCCCCTCCTCGCCGGTGAACAGAGCTCCGACCAGTTTACTAATCTCCGACCGCCGCACCAGTTTCGAATCCAAATCTGTCCCCACCGCTATCTTTATATCTTGGGTTAGCATCACCGCGTTCATTTTTTGCTCGGCGAAGAGCGGCCAAGCTATGAGAGGCACGCCGTTGACGACGCTCTCCAGCACCGAGTTCCACCCACAGTGGGTCAAGAAACCGCCAACGCCGCCGTGCCGGAGAATCTGAGCCTGTGGGGCCCAGGAGGAGATAACTTTCCCCCTCTCTTTGGTTCTTTCTAGGAACCCTTCCGGCAAGAAATTGAAAGGGTCTTTCTTGCTTTGGACGGTGAAGTAATCGGCGTTTGCAGCGTCGTCGCTCGGACTTTTCACGACCCACAGAAATCTTTGCTCGCTCGTTTCTAACCCCATGGCTAGCTCGGTGATCTGCGCCGACGAAAGGGTTCCGCCGCTTCCGAAAGAGACGAATAAAACCGAGCCACCCGGCTGATTATCCAACCATTTCAAACACTCCGAGTCATCAGAGCCACCGCTCGGTTCCGTATTCACCAGCGGTCCGACCGGGTAAACCTTGGGCCGACCTTCTTCTTCCATTAACAGAGCTTTCATGGCGTTAGGCTCCAGTTCCTCGAAAGAATTCACCAAAATCCCCTCAGCTAAAGCGTATCTCTTTTTATGATGCAAAATCCACTTGTACGCATCGTTCTTCCGATCCTGAAGCGGATCCGGTAAATACTTTCCGTGAATCGGAATGCATCCCGGAGCCCTCACTGGATCCGGGAGGTCACGATATTCTCCGGCGACCATCGAGTCGAGCTTGGGTAGATAAAGCGACACGGACAGCGCCGTCGCGTTGGACGTATAAAATACATAAGAAGGTACGTTGAACTGTTTCCCCACGTCGATAGCGTCGGCGGCGAAGATATCGACGACTAACCCTGCGAGTCTCCGTTGCTGAAGAACCAGCGACCGGAAAACGCGCCGGAGTGACGGCAGAGAACGGCTGATGGTGAGAGAGATTATAGTTTCGACTTTGGTTCCTTGTGGCAAATCGTCGCAATCCACCGAAGGAAGAAGAACGTGGGAAATAGAAGTGGGAAGAGATTGAAGAACAGATTCAAAAGCTTTTGAAGGATTTCCGAGTACAGGGATGATAAAAATAACTCTGAAGCCATGGAGGTTGACGACTCGCTTGGCGAACTCAACGAGCGGGATTAGATGACCCATTCCTGCATTTGGAAAAATCACCAAACTCGGTGACTCGTCTACTTGATCTTCAATCTTTCCCATGGCTGTCGCTTATTTTGAACCTATTCTGGAGATCAAAATCTAAAAATAAAGCATTTATAGACAGCCATTGTTGCGCAGCTCATAACTCCACTTTCTCTCTCTAGCTACTTTAAAACCCTAGTTTTCTCTGCATCGCCCACGTAGGGCACACATCATCCATGCAAAACGTAACTTGGTTTCTCATTTCCAGAGAAATTCCACTGACATGACGCGTATAAAGTGCTTCCTAGAATTTAATCTCAACTTTATAAATCCAACACGAAAATAGGTTTAATAATTATTTAAGTTATGTTTTAATAAATTTAACCCTTAGTCCGATGAACAAAATAGAGTCATAATCAAACATTAATCGGCACGTGCCGTGAAGGATGATAGTCAAGCCACCTTAATCTATAAATAATTTGATGTGGTGTATGTAAATCGGGCAGCACACATGGTTTAATCTTGAACTTGAAGTTAGCCTTTGTCGTACGTTAATTGGGCATCACACATGGCTTTAGTCCTAAGCTTCAAGTTATTCAAATTTGATCTATAATTACAAGCATGTTGGCATGTTCTAGCCCTTCAAAATTCAAAATTTCTCGGTTTTGGCAAAACAAATTGCGATTCAAGTTAGATTTTTTAATTCTCTCGAATTTCAAGAAAACATGCAAATTCAAGAGTTTTAAAAATATGTATGTTTCGAGTAGCGGGTTCGTCTTCAATTCTTCAACACACAAACGTAAATTGCGCGATGGAAGCTTGTTCGTCTTTTTAACGGATAAATGAATTTGGTAATATTTATAATTTAACGTCGAATATGTTACTATCTTAATTTTAATTTGTTAATTACCCAAATTATATTGTACAGTTATAAGAAAATATAAATAATTAAACAAAATATAAGTCAAAACTAGCACATTCTCTTGGGTTGATAATGTTTCTGATTATTTACTCAAAGTAAAATAATTAAATTTTAATCCAAAGATTAATATTGAAGCAACCCATAAATAATGAGATTAATTATAATTAATCTCAAGAAGAAGCCGCGCAGCCCACGAAGGTCTTACTATATTTAATTTCCTTTGGGATTTGTGTTTGTATTTATGACTCCAATCTCTTGAAGAATGACACGATCTAGGGATAGTTATAGAAATGTATATGTTGCATAATTTACTCGTTATCATAGAGTTAAAATGCTCGATTAATCGAGCAAATTTCAACGTGCATAGATTTGTTTTGTGACGAGATGATTGAATTTTAGTTTATTGTTATATTTACAACATTATTCGGTACGATCAAGAGCTCGGTTTTTCCCTTTAAAAAATGTAAAAAATTTAAATTAATTTGAAAAAAAATTTAATATCTTGAATATGCTAAATGGTTGATGTAAGATGTGGGTCAAAAGTCAAAACAACTTATTCCTAAACATCACTATTACTTGGGCATTAATTAAATAAAATTATGAAAAAAATGTGTTAGATTATCAAGAAATAAAATTAATTATGATAATTACTATTACAATGTCAAATTACCTACAAGCGTTTTCTGAATATCTTTTATTTATTGTAATATTTAATAACCCTAGAACTAGAAGTTTAGCTATTTTTCTCAAGAAATGGGCCCGACACACGGTTGATCTGGCCCGAATTAATATTTTAAAAAATTAAATTCAAACTCAAATACTTTATATAACTTAGAGGTGGGCACGGGCCGGGCCGAACCAGTTTTACCCAATATAATACCAGATCCGTGAAATACGGTTTCGGAGAAGTTGGACTTATGAATCCAAAAATAAAACCGTTAATTGTGCCCAGCCCGGCCCGTCACGGTTTTTAAAAAAAAAAATTAAAACTTTTAAAAAATCGATTTAGAAATAGAAATAATAATAATATTTTGTTGAAAATGAGTGAATAACATCTTAACAATATACAAACACTAAATATCATTAAATAAAGAAGATAATAAAAATAAACAATTCATTTCAAAGTTTAAACTTCAAGTTCAAACCCCCATCACGTAATAAAAAATACAATCGACGATCAGTAACGATATAAAATATAAACTATTCAAAACATAGTGTTGGCTTTAAAAGTGTTTTTAAAGCAATCAATT
>QAOC01020906.1:412626-465498 GCA_003255005.1 Begonia fuchsioides
TGAAACTTCCTCATCGTCAAGTTCATGTGCATCATTGGTGCAATCTACAAAATGAAAAAAAACATGTTACAAAGTAGAAATCATTTTCGCATACTTGATGGCATTACAAAGCTGAGATTCAAATATCGACAAAAGGTTTTAAAACCAATTCCTTGAACCACCTTCATAGCAAACTCATATAATATAACCATTTTCGCGAGAAAATATCGAGTTCCAGTTACATTGAACGTTAGCACCACAGAACCTCTGCTCTCATCGATTTTGAACATCAAAGTCGTCTGCGTACTGTCTATAGTAGTCGCATACTTCTTACATGTCTTTAGATGTTTAAGCAAATTAGAAGTACCATTTTTAGATGGATGAGCTGCATACGTTTGACCACAGTAGTATCCTAGTAAAATGACCCCAAACTTCAGACTTAATTCTTTTATTAGCACATTGAGAATTTTCACCATGCGAAGAGTTCATCCTATATAATATACCAGAACTAATCATTAACCAATAGACGAACAACAAGCAAAATGACCAATAACACTCGTGCAATACTTAGAAATATTCTTTTCAAACAAGGATAAAAGAACTTCAAACTGTTCAGGGTAATCCGTAAATGTGCAAGGTGAAATGGAACAACAATTAGTTTGTTGAACCAATTAGTTGAAGTAATTTCGTGTCGAGAGAAAAACCAACAATAGAGCATTGTCATAGTGTGAAATTCGTGCCTAGTAATTAGTTTGCATCATTTATTTTGTTGAATCAATTAGTTGAACTAATTTCGTGTAGGGTACCTTACAAATTGATGAGCAACAAGCCACCAACAAAAGAGCAGCGAGGCAACGACAACAACGGCTCCGACAGCAACAGCGACGGCTCCGACAACAACGATGGCTCCCGAACGAGGTGGAACTTCCGACTCCCTAATGACGAAGGAGATGAGCCGGCGGCGAATAGGCGACGGTGCCAAATCGACGACGAGTGCAGCGGCGGAGTATCTGGAAGGGATCCGTCTCTGGAAAATCAGAGGTTGACACAAATCGCTATGTTGTAACCCTTGTAAACTGCCTGTGTCGACCCTAGAAAATACCGTGTGTCGACCCTTGTAAACTGCTTGTGTCGACCCTAGAAAATACCTTGTGTCGACCCTTGTAAACTGCTTGTGTTGACCCCAAATTTTCCAGAGACGGATCATTTCGTTTTGTGTCGACCCCAACCTACATGTGTCGACCCAAGGTATTTGACTTAGTCTTTAAAAAGTTTAGTTAACTTAATTCACCCCCCGTTCGTCGATTTTTCATGAAACAGGGAGTCAGGGACTTCCAACCCCGATTCGGGTTACAACATAGCGATTAATGTGACGTGAGACTAAGCTAGTAAACTTAGACTTTCTCATTTTTTAAACTTCTGGTTACAACATAATATATCAAATTTTAGACAATTTATAATGATTTTTTTAGGCTCGTTTTCGACTCGATTAGGCTCGGGAGTTGGGCTCGCTCAGCTCGAATAGGCTCGAGGCTCGATAGCTCGACATGCTCTGCTCGAATAGCTTGGCAGGCTCGACGAGCCGGTCGAGACCGGGCTCGACTCTACCCAAAAATCTAAATATCTCGCCCACAGAGCCCCCACACCCCTGCCCGACAATTTGTTAGGGGGTTAAATCATGGTGACTCAGCGGCTCAAAGATATGATGCATTTACCTGATATCCCAAAGAGCTACCCCAGCATTGGGAGTAACAACTCACACTAGGACATCAGGTAAGCTTTTGTACTCAATCTACCATCTCTGAGCCAACTGAGCTATGTCTGTGCGGACAAATACTTTATATAACTGATCCTAACAAAAACTTGACTCATATTTGGGTACACATAAATATTCAATTTATAAGCGTTAAGGTTTAAATTTAGTTTCATAAAATTAATTCAGTCGCCTTGGAATGTTTTACGGATCCAACCCAATAAATAATTATTTATTAATAAATTTTTTGTTGGATCTGTTGATTACAGTTAATTGACTTGATCTAATTGGTTAATTTTAAAAAATTGGATAACCAATTCGAATCGAAAATGACAAAATTCAGATTGGTTTCGATTTAGGTTTACATAAATATTAGTTCTGTTTGCGTAAAGTTAACATCGATTTTTTAAAGATTAAATAATTCAATACAATCCGACCCAAATGATAGGTTCGAGTCGGTTTCTCGATGGATCCGATTATTAGTATCATTCCATCTCTTGCTAGTACACGCTCAATAAAAAAATCATGTCGAGTCAAGTCAAAAAGTGCATGCTTTTACATATGTTGATCTAGCTTCTTGGAGCTAAATTGGCATAAATAAAATATTTAAAAATGATAAATGTGTTTATCTTGAGTAGATTGAACCGACTTCGGTTTGATTTTTTACATCAAATCAATTTCAGTTCTACTCCACATCAAACCGAACTGATTCAACCCCTAATCTCGGATGTTTGATGTTTCTACTCCACATCAAATCAACCATGTTTCTGATACGAGGAACATGTCATAACACCATTTTTGTTTGGTCTAAGATGAGGTTTCTTTGTAATCAGCTCTCAGAAGTTAGGATTTAGGGTTGATGACAACGAGCTGTTTCTGGGGAAAAAATGGAGAAGATATGTAGAGCAAGAGTCTGCGTTACCGGAGGAGCAGGTTTTATTGGTTCGTGGCTGGTGAAGAAGCTTTTGGAAGAAGGCCATACTGTTCATGCAACTTTGAGAGATCTGGGTCTGTTTTAATGATCTATTTATCATCTGGGTTGTTCCCAGATCTATTTTTTTATTCATGTTTTGAGTTCTGGGTTGTTCCCATGATCCATCGAAAGTTGAGTTTCTGAAGAGTTTTCCGAATTCAGAAACTGGGTTGGTGTTGTTTGAAGCTGAAATTTACGAGCCAGGGAGTTTTGTGAATGCTATCAAAGGATGTGACTTTGTGTTCAACGTTGCGACGCCATTGTTGCACAGTCAAGGATCTGAGTTCAAGAACACGGCGGAGGCCAGCATCGCGGCGGCCAGAAGTATTGGCTTGGCCTGCGTTGGCTCAGGCAGCGTCAGGCGATTAATCTACACGGCCTCGGTGTACGCTGCTTCAAAGACGCTGGAATGGGTTGCAGGACTACGTGGATTCAAAGACGCTGACAGAGAAAGAGACGCTAAGCTTCGGAGGAGGTGCCTCCAATGGCGGCATGGAAGTGATAAGCCTGGTGATTGGGATAGTCGGACGAGACAGTCTTAGCTCTCAAAATCCGGTCACCACCGCCGTAACTATGGCCCAATTTCTGGACTCTCCGATCAACTTCAATTCCCTGGGATTCACAGAGGAACTCGACGGCAAAGTTCCCCTTGTACACGCCGAAGACGTGTGTACAGCTCTGCTTTTCTGCATGAACCAATCTTCCATGGATGGCAGATTCTTATGCGCAAGCTCTTACGTTTCAACCGCGGAAATCGCTGGTTACGTTCTGGAGAAATACCCAGAAACGGAATTGAAACAAGGGTGAGATTACGAGAATTTATCTGCAAATCGATTTACGTTTGAGTTTTTTTTTATTGATTTCAGAGATGGCGCAGATGTTGAAGAGAGGGACATCAAATTGAGCTCCAGGAAGCTTCAAGAGAAGGGATTCAGTTTTGGTTCGATAAGACAGCCGCTGATTCTCTCGAGAATCGACGGCGTGTTCATGTAAAAATGAGATAATTCATAGGATTTCAATAAGATTATTGTCACGCCAGGTAGGATTGCCCGGCAAAAACGTCAGGTCAGATAACTAAATCCACCTTGGCAGACTAAAAAATCTGACCCAAAAGCTACTTAAACTTGCGAAAATTTCTCTTTACCAAAATACTCCGGGTCTATTCATCCAAAATATTTTAAGTCATAACATAAATAAATCATTATACAACCAAATCGAAAGAAATAATATTCAAATATATTCACTCACAATTTCTTACCAGTTACAATAAAAGAAAATATTAAAGAGATTCTTCTCAGAAATCTCTACCAGTTCCAAAATCGACTGCTAGTCTGATAAAAAATATTATCGATTGGGTGAGTGACAAACTCGTAAGTTACCTATAGTTAATGCATTCCGGTTAAAACTTAGATTTTAACTTTTTTTCCAAAAATCGCGATCTATTCTATATGATGCATATATTTTGAAATTCAATCAAAATCATGCATATTTCATCATTTCAAATCCTCGCTCCACGAGCCCAAAAAAAACAATCATTTCTCCTTGAGAAAAACCCGGCTCATCGGGCCCCTCTGAGGTATTTACAAAATCCATCACATACGTAGGTGACTATACTACAAAATACCATCACAACCATGTAAACATCAAATACCGTTGAAAAATGAGTGTCACACAAGGACCACCCCGACACACCATAGAAAGATGGGCAAACGGCTCATCATCTCATGAGTCAGAAAGAAACCCGGTGCCGGTCCCTCCTGGGTACCAACCTTAACCATCCGGATCAAACCACAGTCGCCTCAGCCGACTGCCATCCAAAGGCCTCCTGGTAAGGTGTCCTGGACCCAAGCTACCGTAACCTTGCACGCATGCAGTAAACCCTGCCAGGTTTAGAGATATTTAAGGTGTCTCAGGGAACGCGTCATCACTGCCCTATCACCATCCCATATCATATCATGTGATAAGACACAGGTCGACCCTACCAACTCCGAACGAAGGGGTCGATCGCCTGACCAACTCTACCAACTCCGAACGAATGGGGCCGACCGCCCGACCGACCCTACCAACTCCGAACGAATGTGATTGATCGTATTCAAACAAAATCCACATTTTATAAAACCAAATTCAGTTTTAAATAAACGTGGAAATCCAAAACTCAATTCGATATCACTTCCATCTAGATAGGCATACAAATGAAATATCAATCATATTAATATTTTATAACAGACGTGCGCCACGTCGTTTTGGGTGTCAATCACCAAAATATAGTTATTATTAACTTCAAACCATGCATCTAGATTTAATGCAGAAAATATGAATAACTTACCTCTCCGGACGGGTTCTTTCCCTTTTTTAATTCTTTTCTCCTGCTCTGGGCTCGGTTCAATATCGTTAAATTCCTCTGTAATATCCTATATACAGTGTATAAGAGAAGAGAAACGAAAACGAGCGAAAAGATGGAAAAACGGGCTCAAACAGCCCTCGGGACCTGTTCAGCTGAACCGATTCGGACTGAACCAGTTCGGGTTGAACCAGTTCAAATATAGGGTCCGGGTCAGACGACCCGGCCCGGGTTGACCGTCGCGCCCGTTTTGCCGGCAGGCGACGATTTCTGTCGCTGACGCCGATTCCGACCTCCGTTCTGGCCGATCTTCGTATCAAAACGCTCAGAACGGAGAGAAGTATAGTTCTGTGTCGACGATCAACCAAAACATCGAGATTTCCGAAGAAAAATAATGAAACCCTAAACGTTCAGTTTTTCCTTAAAATCGTGCAAAATATCGGCTTACCTTTGAAACCGCTTGTACAGACTTTTTTATCTTTCCAAGACGGACATTCCGAGACCAAAATCTCATCGAACGAACGTCGTTAGCCGGCGTTCCCTTTTCTCCTTCTCTCTCTGATTTTTGCTCTCGGCCTCGGGGAATTTCGAAGAAGAAGACATCTTCTTCTTACTTTTTATTTAATATAAATTAATAATATTATATTATATTAAATAATATAATATTATTAAAATATAATATTTATTTTGTGTAACGTTTTCGATTTTCGTTCGATTCTCGTCGTTCCACCGAAAAATCCAATAAGATTATGTGTCCACTGATTTCGTAAAATCATCTTTTACGTCACATTCAAAAATCGTAGCTCGATTTCGTCCCGAAATATCTCAATTTAATTAGTTTGACTAAGTCGTCTTACGTGGCATATACGATAAATTTACCTTCCGTATACGACAATTGATTAGTCAAACTTTGCAAAAAAAATTTCTTGCAATTCGGGATTTAAAATTTCAGGTCTTTACACTTAGGGTTTCCCGTCGATACAGATTCTGTAAAGCTAAAAAATGAGAAACAAGAAAATGTTTCTTCGGATTCCGGTCTTGATTAGAACAAAATCGTCGTTGAATCGAACGAATTCGAGTCGAAATGGAAATCGAAATCGTCGAAAGGGGAGTTGGAGACTGGAATCGCGGCTGAGATCATCTCGGTCTGATCGAATTCAGGCGTATGAACATTGTAGATCGGTGGTCGGAAACTGCTCATGTCCATCGCCGGCAAATCGTAAGATTCCGACGAAGGAGGAGGTGGAGTTGGGCAAAAAGGGAAGCTGTTTTCAATCAGTAAATCTGAGAAAATGTCTTCTTCAGCAATTTCAGAACCCTTTGAGGAGCAATTTGGCGGGAAAATCTCGTCTTCTCCGATCGCCATTCCCTCGCCTTTAACCTCGAAATCGGAGATCTTCCCGTCCGGCTTGGTCGGAGCTACGGGAACTTCAATTCCCGATTGAGAAAGCTGGGTACAAGTGTGGGTTCCACTGTAGGTGATTCCAAATACTGTTGGGTCCTGGTCTGATCTTTGAACTTGCTTCGTAGCCCAGCAACCTCTCCCATGGCGATGAGTACATCTGTAATAAGATCTGCAGAGACAAAATTAGGGATAGAGTTGAGAAAACAGAGAAATGGCGACAGTGATCTTATCTCACCTCGGGAAATTTGCTCCATGGATGACTTTTTGACCGTATTTTCTCCAGCTATGGCCGTCGTTCAAATGCCCTTCATTCCCGGAGCAAACATTCACTCTCTCCGTCCACTTCGGCTGCGTCTTTCTGATGAACAACCTATTCAAGCTTTCAAATCCCCAAATCGAATAATTTCAAATCATACAAGAAAAAAGAGAGAAAACCCGACCTTTTTCTGATTTGTTTTCGGCTGTTCTTGTTGCTGCTCACCGGCCGAGAGCCGTCGCTGCCGTGAAAACAGCGAATGTCGCCGTCGTTGGAAGCTCCCGATTTGAGCAAGGAAAGCGATTTGTCGTACGAGGAAAGAAGCTTTCCGATCAAGAACAGCCGGGTTTCGCCGGAAGAACCGGACCGGAAATGCTGGGTAAGCTGTTTCGCCATTTCCTTCCCCTGCATCAACTCGTTCATCAATCTCTTCTGCTCCATTTCAGTGAACCCAAAGAACAATGAGGCCTGGGCATGAAAGTTAGTGAGAGAAACTGAGATTCTTCAGAGATTGCATGGGTGGAGAGAGAAAGTTGCTCTTCTGGTGCATTTATATTGCTGAAGAAGAAGAAGATGATGATGATGATGATGATGATGATGATGATGATGATGATGATGATGAAGGGAAATAAGACAGAAACTGAATGGAAAATGGGCGAGTAAACAAGAACGAGTAGTAAGAATTGAAAATTCAACAAACAAGCGTCGAATTCCTTCAACAGGGTAGTGAGAGGAAGTGGGGAAAAGGAGGAGAGAGAAAAAGAGATGGGTTTTCCGCCATTGATGAAGCAGGGGAAGGTCTTGAATGAACACTGACCATTTCAAACCCTTTCTCTCTCTAGATGATGGCGACGGCGGCGTTGTCCACTCTGCAGCGATCGACGACCGGAGGTCGAAGATTCGTGGAAACCCAAGAATTTGACTTTGATTTTGTTGTTTTTGTCTGAGAACTTCTAGCAGCCATGGCTTCAGATAGAACTGAATTCCACGCCATCACTGGAGTGGAGTTACGCATGGGGCATGACGTCACGCATTTAGGCGCTGCAAAATTATAATTTTATTTGTTCAAATTTTTAAAAAATATTAATTTTTAAAGATTAAAATTATGAAACTAAAACCGTAATTTAGAGTTAAAAAATTTTTAAAATCAAATAAAATTTAACTCAAACCATAATAAAACCTGATATAAATCTTAAAAATTTGTAATAAATTCGCTTAATTACTTAAAATTAGACTTAAATATAATAAAAATATATATTTTATTGTTATATTTAATCTTTAAATATAAAATAAAATCGAGATAAAATCAGACGGAACCGAAACCGTTAGTTCTAATGCCAATTTCGAAAATCTATAACCATAAATTCTGATTCTGGTTCTATTTATGAATAAAACCAAGTCATACCGGCTCATGCCCACCCCTACACACATCTAAGGGTGAGATTCTTCGTCGGTTTTTTACTTTCTAAACCAGACTATATATCTTAAGTTTTAAAGAATCGAAACTTGAATCCTATCAAAATCGACAGTTAATGATTTAGCTCTTCTCACCCCTATCGTGCTTGTATTCGTGAATTTTGTCTCGGGTAGCGATCTTTTCAATCCAATTGAAGCAATTCGATAGCTTTTTGCGAATCGAAACGTTCTAATTGTTAAAATTAGAGAAAATAAATTGTCGTGGTAAGCAAAATCGACAAAAAGAATTAAGAAGAAATAAATACAAATTTGACTTCAATGAGATTGATGAAACAATTTATGAAAAATCGAACCGATAAAATATCTATTAAAAAATTACATTAAATTCAATGTATTGCAATTAAAATCATAACTCACAAGCAGGAGTAGACCAAACTAAACCAAACCAAACCAAACTAAAATTGAGGTTTTTAGTTTATGTCGATACAGAACTCAAAGGGAGTTTAAATTTTAAACGTTCTAATAAAAAACTTAGCCAAAACCCGACATAAATCTAACTTAAAAACGAGTAAGATTTGTCAATCAAGCGCAACTGAAACCCAAATTAAGCCTATAAATTTAGAAATCTTTCGTTACACACTTAACCTACACAGCACCGAATTGGCCAATTCCTCAAATTTACACGATAATTGGTCGCGATATTGACCGAGGCATTAGTGGAGTCGGTGTAGCCAGAATGAAAAACAGGGAACTGATTTTTGTTTGCTGGAGTTCATATCACAAAGCCATCCACCCTAACTAAAAAATGCATCCTAATTCTTAATGTAAGAACAGAAATCCAGTTCTGAATTCCAAGACTATAAACACTAACCAGTAATCATTTGGGAAGGTGGTTACCATACCCTCCCTTTCCCTCCGAGCCTTCGAGCCAACTCGAAATCCTTTTTCACTGAACACAAAGAACAAAATAGGTTTGAGGTCGGATTCGCGAAATGATGATCTAAAAGCAATGCACCCAGACAAACATAGAATTTCTTGATATTATGAAACAAATATTTTGACAAATCAATAGTTATTACTATGATTATACTCGAGAAAGAATACGAAAATGGGAGTAATTTTCCAATTCGATGCAACCAAACACGTGTAAAGAATTTCATGAATCGACAACATACAAATCTATCCAAACAAACAGAGATTCACTTGCTCTTATGAAACATATCTTTTACAAACCAATTCTTATTACAATGGTAAAAAACAAGAAAGAACAAAAAAAAGGGAGAATTTCCCTTGTCGACACAACCAGACATAAGTGTGAAGCATTTCATGAATTGACAACATACAAATCTATCCAGAAAGAGAGATTCACCTGGTCATACAAAACAAATCCTTTACAAATCAATTCTTATTACTATGGTTATAAATGAGAAAGAGCAAGAAAATTAGGAAATTTTGCTTATCGATGCAACCAGACATAGGCGTGAAGAATTTCATGAATGTCAAACAAAGATTCACCTAGTCTTATGAAATGAATCCTTTTTTCAAATCAATTCTTATTACTATGATTGTAAACAGGAAAGAACAAGAAAATTGGTGAAATCTTCCCTGTAGATGCAACTAGACATTGGTGCGAAGAATTTCATGAATTGACAACATACAAATCAAGTTCCTAATAATATATTTGATGATTTTTTCTTCCCATTTTTGACAATTGAATTCTTAGATTATGCATAAATATTAGCAATTTAGAGAGAAACATGTCAAACTTTAACTTACTGAGAGTAACTCGCTTAGCGTGAATGGCACAGAGCATAGAGTCTTCAAATAAATGAGTCAGAAACTCCTCTGCTGCCTATAAATGCACGACCCACTTGCAATATGTCATCAATGGGTAAAGGCATATAATAAATACAAAAAAGTTTTTTTTTTTGAAAAAATAGATTAGATTGATGTACTGTCAGTGATTCTACTAAACATGGTAATGCTGTAATAACTAACAAATTAACATTCAATACTATTTTAAGGGCACAAATATTATTGCACAAATTGTGTATCTAACTTTATATATTTCAACAATTCTTAGTGCTAATATTTCTTCGATCAGTATACCATTAAAGTTGTATGCCTGTTTTGATTCAGGAGGGGCTGTTGAAAAGGAAACATTTAAGGATAGCCATCAATATCTGATAAAATAAGGCACACCTCCTGTATTGCTACTAAAGCTTCGGCTTGCCAACGATTAATCTCTGGCGCCACATGGTTACTAATTTCTTTCACCTACAACAAATTGACAAGTCTTCTTAGTATCATGCAATCAATTTTCACCACTAAAAGATAATGAAGACAGCATAGAAATGACAAAAAAAAACTATTCCTAGGAACCCAGGATCAAAATATGGCTATGATACTAAATTGATAGGACTGCAGATAGTAAAAACAACCAAAATATAGAAGAAAATGGAAGAAGAAGATCAGACAAGCATGGGAAGCGCTTTAATAAAATCTAAAAATAGAAACTACATCTAAAAACACTTAATTGCTTGCAAAGTCGCATTAAATGACTTAAGACCAAAAACATAAGCATTTTCATCAGTATTGTCCGTCCATAACCTGAATTTCTCAATTAATTTCCTGAGCAATATAATTTCCAGAGCAGAGACAAGAACAATGCAGGACGAAGTTAATAACAAGTGTATTGGGTTATTGACATACACGAGCATGAAGGTGAATGTACATAAACGATATTTATGCACGTACAAGTCTGATGAATGGTGCAGCTGGAATCAAATGATTCCAAGTCTTCTGGAGATGGCGAATCTCTCGCAAAGCAACTGTCCCAGGCTTGAATCGATGCTTCTTCCTCTTGATAGTTGCGCTTGGAGCTATGTCAAAGAAAAAACATAATCATGTTAAGAACCGTGAAGATAACATCAGAAATACTCTTAAAAAAAGATTACTAGACATTTTGAAACATACTCTGTGGAGCTTCCCCGTCGCTTGTTATTCGTCTCCTTGATGACTTGTATTTTGTTGAAACGAAAAGGATACGGCAATTGTCAATTTTTTCAAGTCAGGCCAATGAACTTTGAAACAGAACCATACCAATCAACGAGACAGAAACACGAACTCTTTGCAAAGATGAAACCAGATAAACACTGTAAACGAAATAACTAGGTACCGACAGACAATTAAATTTCTAAGCCTAAACTCCAACTCCGTACTCTTTCGAAATTCCGTTACATGCATAATCAGCGAGACACGGTTCCTCCTTATTCAATCTAAAAATGTAAACAAAAACACCCCCTCGTACCCTAACCCTAAAACGAACAAAGGAGGCAAGAACAGACTACTCTGAAACCCCAAACTGCTGAAACCTTTTCTTAAGTGAACAGACAGAAGAACCGCGACAAACAAGAAGGGTTTGACGAAGGAAAAAAGGTACCGTTGCAGCTCCAGCGGAGGAAGGCGATGGTTGTGCTAAAAAAGGGGAAAACGAGAGAAAGTTAGGGGTTTTTTCTGCAAACTAAGGATGAAAATGCAACGACGAAGAGAAATAGAGAATCACCAGAAGTAGAACCGCGTCGTTTCTTGGAGACGGGATGTTTGGCTCTCGCCATTGTCTCCGACTGGAAGCTTCAAAATCGACGGCAATTTCTTCAATAATTTCCCGCTCGTCCCTTTGTTTCAATTTATGACCGTTGGGATCCATTGCCAACGTCAATCCAGTTCAAGTTGGTACCTTTTTAATGTCTAATGTATTGATTCATTTAATAATAAAATATATATTATTTATTATGTAAAATAATATATATATTTTTAAAAATAAATATATGTAAAATCGTTATAACATTGATGGAGTAAAAATAATATTATTATGCAATAAAATATTTACATTTATTATTAAAAAAATATTTTAATATTATTGTTAAAATTCCAAACTAACTAGCATACGTCATAACTAAAAGTGTATTAGTGGAAAATGTAATAAAATATCTCACGAAATAGTTCTTTATATTAAAAAAATAAAATATAAAAAACATATTTAAAACAAAGGTTAATATAGTAATTAATAAAATAGAAATAAAATCAATTAAAATATTAAATAAAATCTAAACTTCTATCCATTTGTTTGTAGTATTTATATTGAAAATATAAATAGTAAATAACATATTTAAAAAAAGAAGTTAAAATAGAAATTAATGAAATAAAAATAAAATTAAATAACATATTTAAAATAAAAGTTAACATAGTAATTAATAAAATAAATCAAAATATTAAACAAAATTTAAACTTCTATCCTTATAAAAATAGAATAGATCAAAATATTAAAACAAAATTTAAACTCCTCTCCTTTTTGTATGTTAGTTAAAATTGTTCTTATAATTATTCATGCTTCCCGAGTGTGCATTTTAACTACAAACACGGAAGATTGAATAAAAATCAAACCGAGCATGCGGAAAGAACTCAGTGTTGTGACGAAAATGATCGAGTTTTTCCCCTACGAAGCACAGGTCGATTTTCATTTAGAAAGGTTCATAGAGTAAACATTTAGAATACAAAGAAGGAAGATTGGCTCTAAGTTTCTCCCCATACATGTATATTGAACAACTACATAGTTCCTACTAAAGAACACATTATAATACAATCATTCTTCTTCCCATTCGTCCAAAATGGAAAATTTAGGCCGATTTTGAGTAGCTAAACATCCGTGAGATCCCGAGCGTCTACTTTAGAAGTTCGGCCGTGTAAAAGGGACGACCATGCCGTCGCCTATTGATCAATGGGCCCAGATTGGTCCTGCACGGCCATCCTCTCCGAAACGTCGCCTAAAGATTTGAGATTACATCGTATTAATGCCTCGACAAAGTAACATGTCTCGTCCTTTGTGTTCCCATCCAGCGCATCCAATGCAAAAGATTCGACCACTAACGTTCCCGGCACTCCGTCAATAACTTCCGAGCTGACGGTCACCACCGATGAGTAGTTCTGTAAAAATCAAGCAGAAGAATTCAGTTGAATAATGCAAAGAACATCGTTAGATTTACTTTCTTATTATACATGTCTATTGTAACTAAAATAACAATTTATTATATTTATTGCGTCAATCAAAACTCGAGTCAGCATGTACAGTAAAAAAATATCTTAAGAAGATAAACTTCGCATTACTCCAATGCAAAATCAAACTTTTTGATGGATTTTTACTCATCGAAGCAATCAAACGACCAAACAATTATCATTCCAATTGGCAATTACCGTTTTGGATATGCATATGAACTATAAATCTATAACAAGCAAGGGAAAAATGATTGAATTGGAGAAATTGAAGAGAATTGTACCTTGAGCCGGTGATCTCCGCCGACTATTCGAACACCGAGAACGTGTTCATCTTCGTCGAGCAGCTCCAACAGCTCGGTGCTGGTTGTGGCCGGAAGTCCCGATTTCACGTTCACTTCTCGGACACTTCCTATGCCAAGATCTCCACCCTTCATCACACATCTGCTCACAAATGGCTTGTACTTTTGGGGCTGATCAAATCTCCTCACCAATGACCAAACCTAATGAAATTTCATTCATGAAATTCAGAAATCTCGAAAATGTTTGGTAAATTGTTTCACAATCCGAACCCAACAAGCAAAGTTCAGATTACAGTCTCAGACTCTCAAATTATTGACTATACACGAGAAAATCAAGCCAGAAAAATCGAAGAAATCTAATCATCTGAAGAACAAGAGTGAATAATCAACGCACCAGATGAACAGGGGCTCTGATGTGCTTCACCACCGTGGAGGAGCATTGATTGTCGTCCGGCCGGTGGAGTAGATTCCTCTCATCGCCGTGCTCCGTCGTAACTCCACACCCATCGCCGTCGTCCATGGCTGCAAACCTAAAAACGCCGCTCTCGAGCTCCACAGACGGATGGAGTAGAAAAGTCTTCGTTTTGAGCTTCTGGGCTGCGAATTGAAACGTAGAGAGAGAAAGGGTTTGTGAAGAAAACAACAAATCTGATTTTTTTTATTATGTAATATTCTTCACCCACGATCCAAGCCTCCATCACCTGCTCTTGTCCATTCCCTGTCACACCCATTCTTACCTTTTTTTCCTTCCCTTATCCAATCTCATCTCCACCGCCCACTCTCTCTCTAGTCTCTCTCTTTCATCTTTCTCTCTGATTGGTCGGTCCCAGTTCTTCTATTTTTTCGTTTTGTTTGAACATTTAGGCATAACGAAAAGGCGTCAGCTTTGAGCGCACCCTGTTTTCATTTGTCCTAAATTTCTTATTTTCTTAAAAGGTTGTCTCAAAAGATAATCTCTTTTTTTCAGATCTCCTGTGTTCATTTCAATATTATTTATTGTATCCAAAAGTTAAAATTATTAACCCTAGAACTTTCACACTCCGGCTCGATAATTTATAAAAAAATTAAATCACAATGACTCAACTGCTTAAAAATAAAATATTTTTACCTGATATCTCATGTTCTTCTCCTTCTTTTCCAGAACATGTTCTTCCTCCCAGCACATGGTATTGACTCTTCTTGCTTTATTTCCACTTTAATATCTCATAATCAGTCCTTTTTTATTGGGTTTAGTGAAGTTGGAAATGTAAAAAATATAGGTGGGCAGAACATTCAAGTTCAATCTTGTTAATTTTGAAAATAAAATTTATAAAATTAAAATCAATTTCGAATTAATAAATCGGATATAAAACTGAGTAAATTTGATCTAAACCCGAACGAAACTTCATCCAAACCTAGAAACTGACTCCAACCTTTACTCAATTATAGAAAACTCGAACCAAAATATATGCGACTATAGATTTTTTCAATCTAGAATTGAGCCCTTCGGTTTTAGAACGGAAAATTCTAGTTTCGTTCCTAGTAAAACGAATACAATTGTCTACGCTTGTTTCCGGAATTAAACCAGCCGAACCGAACTGGACTACCCCTAGGAATATTTTTGTTAATATTCGATTATTATTAATAAAATAATAAAATATGATATTTGATTATTATTAAAATTGAGATATTAGAGACACAGTTGAGAAACATAAACTTTCACTATGAGAATTAATTAAATATTTTCTTAAATTAAAAAAGAAACAAAAAAATATTTTTATTTTTAAAATAATGAAAATTAGATATTTAAATTATACCAAGAATATTCTTATTAATTAAACAAAAATATCTTAGGTTAGGTTGATGTGTGCTATGTAAGAAGCTTATTAATGAGTAAAGCTTTTGACTTTATTCATCTTGAAAAGGATAATAATTTTAATTAATTTAAGTGAAAAAAAACAGGTGTCTTTCTGTGGGGCCTTGGAAAAAAGGTTCAAAATTAATAATTATTATAATTAACCGACCTAAATTAAAATAAATAAAATAGGTCGAGTTGCTTGTTGTTCTATTAATGAACCGAGGCGTAGGGTTCCCGAATTTTGGAACCCAAACCGGAAACGAGATACGTTGTTTCGATTAGTTTGGATGTAGTTTGAATTTATTTCTTTCACCTTATTTACATTTTTGTTTTATTTTATAATGTTTTTAAAATTTGAGTTGTATTTGTGGTTGGTTTTTGTGTATCTTGACTCCAAAAGTCGATTCTCTCGTCCTCAGGATCTCACACCCTGACCTAACAATTTGTAAAAGAGTTAAATCACGGTGATTCAGCAGTCCAGAGATGTGAGACTCATACTTGTTGTCACAATGAGTTACCCCACATTGGAGGTAACGACTTTCACACTGTGTGTAAGTTTCGAACTGTGACTCTTGATTCTAAATCTATCATCTTAGCCCCAGTTCGTGTATCTTACTTTGTCTGAGGATTTGAACTACTATTTGGTTGGATTTATTATATATTATTTGATTCGATTTTCATGATTTTTAATCATATTTATGTGTTTTTTTTTTCTTTTTTTTTGACTTTTTTCCAAACCAAATTTACAATTGCAAAATTACTCGTCGTGAAATTTTGAAAATTTCAAATGATGAACAAAATTTGGATGAATTATTATTTTTTACAATAAAATAATTATAATAAATCATATAAATATTGAAAATTACAAAATTTTAAGAATATTGTCTCATAATAATACGTATCTATCGTATGATTATGAGATTATTCAAATAATATTTGCATTAAAAGTTAGAAAGAACAAATTAAAAAATGAGTTATCTAGAATTACCCTCGACATACCTTACGACGTGTCGTTGAGTGATTAGATCAATTTAAATAATAAATAATTATTTATAATTTTATTCATTCAATGTATTTGAATTGACCCAATCACGCAGCGACACGTCAAGACGTAAGACATGCGTAGGTGACAACTCTAGGCTTAGTCTTAAAAATTATTGCGAGCAGATTTGATGAGTCTCGGAGTATCGCCCCTTTATTCGGTGACGCGTTGGTTTTATAAATAATAAATCACGATGATTATTGAAAATTGAACCGAATCGTATTAAATAAACAACACCGTTAGCAAGTCGCCTAAATGTAATTTCGTATTTCCTTCGAATTTTGACGGATTTAAATAATTCAAAATCGTATTTTAAAGATAATTTAAGATATCAAATATTAAAGTTTTAAAATTATACAATAATGTTAATTATAGAATTTAGCGGGTTTACTACATATTGCAGCTCCGATTTCCATTAACGGGTTAGATTTGCCATTTTCTTCGATGTCAACATCATCGCAAAAACAAGCCGGGCGCAACCCGTCTCCGTGCCAAAATGACCCATAATATTTCCTTCAAAATTTGACAAGTTTAAGTTATTTAAACTTATTTTTTACAATAATGTAACAAATAAAATATTAAAATTTTAAAATGCGAATTCAGCAAGTTAATCATATATTTCAGCTTCAATTCTCCATCAACCGCGACAACAATTAACGTATTATTGGATGCCAGAAGTATCGCAAAACCAAGCCGAGCGCGACCTATCTGCGTGCCCGAACGACTTCTCATATGTAAATTTTGATGGGTTCGAATAATTAAAAACCATGTTTTTTTTCCAATTTAGCAAATCAAACATTACGTTGAATGAACTACGATAGATGGACATTAGGGTTGAGCACGGGCCGGTCAAGCCCGATTTAATCCGGAAATAAATCAAAATCGACACTCACGGTTTTGATTTTGATTCAAATGTAACTCGATTTTATTTTATATTTAAAAAAAATTAAAATATAAAAATAATTATTTTTTATTATGTTGGAGTTGAATTTTAAGTAATTAGTCAGATTTATAACTAATTTTAAAATTTATATAAGATTTTATTAGGATTTGAATCGAGTTTTACTCAATTTTTAAATTTTTTGACTAATGGTCTTTGTTCTGGTTTTACGGTTTTTTACTCATATAAACCGTTATGGACCCATAAATCACGGATTTTTAAATATTAGAACTTAGATTAGTTTTAGTCCAATTTACAGTTTTGATCTAGTTTTGCTCACTCTTAATCGACTTACCATTCATTTATCGGGACGCGGGTTCGAGGATGAAGAATTTGCACGGACCCGTGTTCTTAGTTTGTAAATTTTGGAAATTTAAGTTTTTTTTTTGTTCAATTATAACAATTTCAGCTTACTAATTTAATTTCCACCTTTGATCACACAAAGGCAAACGGCTGTCGTTGTTTGGTGAGATTTTTTCTTGGTCACAGACTAGACGCGCTAAGCTGCTCTAATAATGTCATTGCAAATCTAGACCCTTTGAGACCTCCATTTTCAGCTTTTATCGATGTTCTTCTATCATTTCCCGAATTTAGTGTTGCTGACTGTTATGGGTCAAGCTCTGGTTCTTGTTATCGGTCTGTAACCACTGGACGAACTGTATGTATATTGGAGCTTGAAGCTGGGGATTTTAAATTTGTTGAACTTACTTGATTCTCCATGTTTTTTTAAAGGTTCTGAATCTGGGTCATTGTTAAGTCTTGAAAAAGACTTAATTATGTCTATCAAAGTTATGAAAATTGTTAGACTTTGAATAATTAATTGATGAATTTTATGCTGGAAGCTGTATTTGGTGTTGCAGCTCACGCTACAGCACAGAATCAGCAGGCAGCAAGGAAATTATGTAAATTTCGGTAATTCCGAGATTATTTTGATCTGCCCGATTGATTACCTATTTTGCAGGGATTATGCTGGACAAAGATGGAAAGCAATGAAGAGAAAAGAGATAAGATCGGAGATATTTAATTGGCGGATTGGAGAGAGAAGAAAATCTCCACAAATCAAGGGATCCCGAATTTAGTTAAATCTCCACAAATCAAGGGATTCCGATTTCTGTTTTGAAAAGAGAAGATTGCTGCCACAATTTTAAAGAGAGGAGCACGAATTCAGAGAGAGGAAGAGACGCAGAGAGGAAGATAGACGATAGAGAGAAGAAACGCAGCCACGCCGGACAAATCGAAACAGATAGCCGGAGCCGATTCAAGAACTTGCGGGACGCCACCAGAGTTTTGAAGAAAGCGACGGTGAATCCGTTTATTATCTTTTAAGCGTGCTGCAATTATGTTTACCAGACATCTTTTAGTTGTTTTTATTTTCAGCATGAACTAAATTTATCTTGGTTAGATTCTGGAAGTATCTTGTTTTATGAACTATCGGTTTGTATTTATTTCGTAATTTGAATAATTCAACTAGGTTTTCATTCCTATCGTGTATAAACTGGACGCCACAGTTATAACGTACTTAATGATTTCTAACACGCCATTAGAAAATCATCTAGAAAGTAGTTGAATTTCTTAAGTTGTTAAATTAGTGTTTTTGCAATTTAACTAAACGTCTTTAATTTATTAAAACGTTAGCTCAAGGGGAAACTAATAAGATTGGTTCTGAAGGTCTTCAAATCTCAATGTCCTTGCCATAAGATTGGAAGGAATTGAGAAAAGAAGCCAATCGGTAGGCGACGCCAGCCACCGATTTCATAGATATCTTTTCCGTCAAACGTGCTGTAGTCTGTGCTGTAGCACAGACATACAGCCGAGAGTGAATAAATAGGAGAAACCGAAATCTAAACTTCTTTATCGCTGAATCTCGTTCGTTTATCAGATCTGCATATTTCCTTTAATTTGTTTATATTTTTCTTTTATTTTACTTTTAACAAAAAATCATCAAAACTATTTTTATCAATTTATATAACTATTTTACCTTGCATATTCAGAAAATATTAGATTTCATTATCCTCGTGGGATCGATAATCTTTTATATTACTTGACTGTGCACTTGAGGTTTTTAACGACACATTCGCACCCAACAGTCATCGGTAAAATTTCTCATATCTCTGGCCTTTTTCGTATTTTATCTAATTGTATGTTTTATTTTGTTTACTGAAGTGGGATTTGGAAACTTGTGGAAGTCCTTGCACTCTTTAAACTGTCGATTGAATCTGTTCCCCAGCTTTCTTGGTGAATATAGTTTGAAACTTGTTGATTTAGCTTTCATGTGCTCGGCTTGTTTTGATATCATTTTCTGGAGTTGGTATTTAACGCGAGATTACTTTTTTGGAAACCATAATTTATTATTAGGAAGAAAAAAAATCTCTTGTTATGCTGTGTTCATGTATCTCTTTAAGATCTGAATCTGCGTTGTAGGAAAATTATCATATAGATTTATGCCAAATCTAGTTCTGCTTTCGAAAATTTTCCATTATCAATGCCCTGGGAGTGTTTTGAGATGTCTGGGAGCATTAATCCTCACTGAACAAAAGCTTTTTCACTCAACTGTTCAATAAGTTAGTTCATTATCTATTTCTGCTTCTAAGATATGAATACTTGGGGAGTTTTTCCGTCTGTTTAGAACTGTAAATTACTTTGTGTAATAAATGTGAGTTTCATTTTCCACTAGTATGAATGTTTTTTCAAGATTGATCCCTTAAAATGCGTTTAAGCTCTTATCTAGGCGACGCAGTATGCATATTCTTTTTATGTAGTTGTTCAAAGAAATTTTCACTTTTTGAAATGCTTGATTCATTGGTAATTTCTTTATCAGTTGATGATTTACCTCAGTTTTCGCTTTGGCCAAGTAAATCATAAGAGAAGAATCTTCTGGTTTCAGGGGAAACCTGGATGACCTGTGTAATTTGAATTTGAATTGCTCCATGTATATGCAATGATATTGGTACCCTCTGACCTGTCAAGATTTCATTGGAAGAAGAGAATGACTTGGTTCTCTTAAGAGCTGTGGTCATTCCACATTCTTCTGATATATGATGACAGAACAGGTGATCATTTCGTAATTCTTATCAAATGACCCATATAATGAATTCACCGCTGTTTTCATTCCACTTGATCTTCAGATTCGTTCGAATTTTGTGTAGAATCCACACGGATCTTAGCGATAAATACAATGCTCCATAGAGTTGCCATTTTTTGAAATAATTTCTATTGGAATTCGCAGAGTGATCGAGAGTCATCTCAAATGTCACTCGAGTTAAAAAACGATAAACCGAATGACAACATGGCCGAGGTTTCCATACCAGATGCAGGTTTGGTGTCAGATTCAAGCAATGATGGGAAGAAAGTTTCTCATCCAGATATTGAATTCGTGAGAGATAATTTGTTGTTGCCTATTTCCAGTTTTACCTATTAATTTGTTATGGTTTCTAATTATATGAATGGACTTCAATCATTATCACTGTAGGTCCAGAATCTGATAGAGAGGTGTCTAAAACTCTATATGCATAGAGATGAAGTGGTTAAATCTCAACCCGGGCAAAAATAGATCCTGGGTTTACAACTCTGGGTAAGCACTTACTACTTCTTAAATGTTTCTAAATTAAGTATTAATTTTGATCTCTCCTGCTAAATCCTCGGCAACAAATTATATTTGTTGGGGTTGAACTTGGAACTCAAAATTTTCATCTATTAAACAACTTCATTGGCATTTGTAGTGAAAGAAATTCTTGAGTTCTTGTCCTTAACACTTAAGTCTCTCAAGCAATTATCAATGAAAACCTTAAATTTAAGGGTGTTTTCAAGTGAAACCTTATACTTTAATTGTCTTAATTGTACCAATTAAGATATTGAAGTATAAATATTTCTTATATGACACCTTAAACTTTTAATATTATCAATTAACACGTTAAAATAATGAATTTATTTTCAATCGACTATTTAAACTTTAAAATTTTATCAATACACACCCTATTAATAAATTTTTATTATTATGCATCTTCTTATGATTGATTTAATTTTAATTTTTTTTTTCGATCATCCTAATTGAGAATATATATTAATTCAAAAAAAATTGAAAATTTAATTGTAAAGTATTAGTTGATTCTAAACTTCGAGTGAATTGAAAAATTAGAAGTTTAAAATGTCAGTTGAAAAAAAATCATACTTTGATGTGTCAATTAATACAATTAAAATTTTTAGGTATTGTTGAAAAACACCTCTAACTATAGGTGTTTGTTGATAATTATCCTGATTTTAATGATAATATATAATATTGGATTTTTATACAGTTTGGCAGAAGTTAGAAGAAGAAAATGCTGATTTCTTCAGGGCATATGTTAGGATCGGACTCAGGAAGTTGACCCTGAGATCGAGTAACCATCCCTCTTTCGGCCATAGAGAGATAGAGTTAGGGAGAATAGAAGAAATAATTAAAAAGAAATACTTGCTTGATTCATTTTTCCAACCCTAAGGGCTAAGGCCCATTTAAATAGACTCGATAGACCTACCTAGATAAGACTAACTAAGATAAGGTTTATCCATTAGACTACGATAAGACTAACTAAGATAAGGTTTATCCATTAGACTACGATAAGACTAACTAGAAAATAACAATATATAATTAGATCTAACGAGCCTTAGGTCCGTAACATTACTCCCCTCATGCGAAAAACAGCTTGTCCTCAAGCTGTTCTTTCTCGGGCTTGACGTCTGGCTCTGCATCGTCTTCACAGTAAAGCCAATAGAGAAGCTTGCAGGTGTGACCTCGTGCAAATGGCTCATCACAGTTATAACATAGGCCACGTGATCGACGATCAGACATTTCTTCACGAGATATCCGCTTGAACGTGTTCGGCATTGAGGGTGGCAGATTGGATTGTCGAGCTTCAGGTTGGGTTAAGGCCGGGGTCGTGGTGTTGGTGCCTGGGCTGTGCTCGAAACGGTGGAAACCAGGAATAGAAGTGGCTATATGTTGTCGTCGTTCAAACGCTCGGGCTAATGCCATTGCCCTTTCTAAAGTTTGTGGATCCTGTAACTCTACCTCAACACGAAGATGCTCTTTGAGGCCGGCAGTAAAATGATCCACAGCCTGTTCTCGGGAGACGGAGAGTGCCCGGGTAAATAAGCTTTGAAATTGTTTCTGATACTGTGCCACTGTACCCGTTTGTTTGAGATCGATCAAGTCTCCAAGGGTATTCTTTCTGGCGTGGGTGCCAAAACGCTCGAGGCACGAGGTTTTGAATTGATGCCACGCGATCTCGGTGCCTTCATTCCGGAAACGTTCATACCAGTCATCTGCCTCGTCTTGCAAGTGGTAGGCAGCCAGTCCCACCCATCTGTGCAGCGGAATATTTTGACTCTGGAAATAATGCTCACAGCGGTTGAGCCAACGATGAGCATCAAAAGCACCATCAAACGTCGGGAAATTCAAGCGAGCTCGAATCACCGGGCGTGTGCCATCGCTGGGGTAAGTGACATATGGCCCAATAATGTCTGGATCCGCTATTGGTTGATCGGGGCGAGGGTTAGCAGTAGCTATTAAACCCGGGCTGAAGCGTTGAGCTGAATGGTGGATTGACCCATTCGGATTGCTCGGCCCATACGAATCGCCGTTGGACAAAAAAACCCCGTTCGGCCCATGAGTAATCCCTCCGAAAATCGGTGGAGGACCCTCTGTTTGTGGCCAAGGCAGGATCGGCACCTGTGAAGTTTTCCTGATAGGATATGCCGGCGTTGGATGTCCAGATGCAGGAGGCGCGGCAAAGGGCGACGCTGCTGCGGTTGGTCTGAAAGAGTTTGCGACTGACGGAATGAAAGAACTGTTGCGCGCGCTGGCCACCGCAACAGGAGCAACGGCAGACGACGAGCTCTGCGCGGCTGTCGGCAGAAACGTCGGGGCGGAAAACAGAAACGCCGGCGCTGTCTGGAGCTGTTGGGGCGCGCAAGAATGAACGACCGGCGCCGGAAGAAGTGCACTGTGCGCAGGTTGAGCGGCGGCGAAAGTCGCGCTGGACGCGGCGTGCGCGGGAGGGGCTGGGCGATGCGCCGCCGGTTCGGACCACGTCGGATGGGAACTGCCGTGCGCGAGCTGAGCAGCGATCGTCGGCGTTGTTAACGGCGCGCCATTCGCGACCAAATAGGGCAGCGATAGAGGTGGTCGGCGTATTTCCGGCAGACGAGTTTCCGGCAGGTCGATTTGCTGCAGCGGCGGTGGCGGTGGGTAGGAATGATTTTCCAGACGTGAAATTAACGTTTCGTGGTTTTTTTGGTTTTGTTCCAATAACTGTATCATTCTTTGCATCATAAACATCATTGACGATTCCTCCCCTGTAATTGATGCGGCTGGAGATTGTGATTCTGGATCGGAAGAGGGATTCGGCTCTGATACCAAATTGTTAGGATCGGACTCAGGAAGTTTACCCTGAGATCGGGTAACCATCCCTCTTCCGGTCATAGAGAGATAGAGTTAGGGAGAATAGAAGAAATAATTAAAAAGAAAGACTTGCTTGATTCATTTTTCCAACCCTAAGGGCTAAGGCCCCTTTAAATAGACTCGATAGACCTACCTAGATAAGACTAACTAAGATAAGACTTATCCATTAGACTAGGATAAGACTAACTAGAAAATAACAATATATAATTAGATCTAA
Organism: Begonia fuchsioides; assembly: GCA_003255005.1. Taxonomy (NCBI): domain Eukaryota; kingdom Viridiplantae; phylum Streptophyta; class Magnoliopsida; order Cucurbitales; family Begoniaceae; genus Begonia; species Begonia fuchsioides. The sequence goes on from QAOC01020906.1 coordinate 436,576, forward strand.
CGGGCCTTAGGTCCGTAACAACATATTATATAAGACTGCAGTTGAAAAAACAGATTCTCCTATTTAACCATTTGCTTGAGCATCAATATCTGCTCAGGAAGTATTCCTATCCTCCAAAAGTTCCACCTGCGCCTATTAGGAATGGGATTCATCCTGTTCCTGGTAAGTTCAGTGTAGATTTCCTTAAGTTTCATAATTTATAATGTTTTTACCAGTATATCTATTCATCAAAACCTCTTGTTTGCAGTTAACAATTTACATGTGGGATACCCAGTCTTCCAACAACCTCAAATTCCAATTCCTGGTCAACCTCATCATCTTTCCATGGGATCTGGAATATCAAGCTGTCATGTGGTTAATGGAATTCCTGCAACAAGCAACTTTCATCATATTCGAATGAATTCTGAGAATGGGTAATTGTTTTTAATCATTTGTGTATTCACATCTTAATTTAATTTGGTTAGATTTTGTCACTTCTTCATTCCGCATTGATTGCTATTCTATAGATAGAATTTTATGTTTGTCCAACCTTTTATTTTTTACCTATCCATGCATTATAGAATTCCTTTGTTTGTACATTGCCTTTTAAAATTGTTAACTATCGTGTTAGTCCAATGTATTAAAGATAATAAATAAATAATTATATTATCTCTCACTCACAAACTTAAAGTTTTGAAATAGTTGCTAATTTGTCATGATATTAGAATTTTAAAAAGACAATATCTATTTAAAAAAAGAAAACCACATGTAATGACAAAGAAATGACTACATGTGAAGAGAAATATTAAAAGATTAAATTATCTTTCACCCACAAACTTTAGTTTTTGTGATAGTTGCTAATTTTGTAGAATCAAAATTCACCCACAAACTCGACCTATTTTATAGGTTAATGTTAACTTTTTCGTGATTTTGTAAATATATTTTTTTAAGTGATATTTACGATAAATATAAAGAGAAGAGTTAGAAACACATAACCGTTTGTTGACGAAGTTCGGCCCAAACCTTGGCATACTTTCGTGTTCCAAGACTGCACCTGAAAATTCTTTTACTTCTCGAATTCGAGTAAAACAAGATTGATTTTTGGGTGTCAATCAAACATTCTGGGTGTCAAGATTAATACTTTTTCGTTGTTTGAATCTGAACCTAGCCATTTGACGCGTTACGATCGACCTTTTTTTATACTCAGTCGACCTTTTTTTAATATTTTCAGTCGACCCTTTTTGAATTCCAATCGATCCTTCTAGAGGCTGCATTTTTTCGAAATTGCGCTTTAGTTATTTTGGTCAACCCTAAGTAGAAACTAGTCGACCCTTCCCGAGAGTTGTGTTTTTCGAGTTTGCGCTTCAATGATTCCGGTCTCCCCAAAATAGAAACCGATCGACCCTTCTAGAGAGGGTTGCAAAACTGGATTTTTTCTTCTTGATTTCGGTCAACCCAAACTAAAAACTGATCAACTCAAACTTCAAGACTTTGTTATTTGATCTTCAATATTTTCAGTTTTCATGATCTAGCTTCAATACACTTAACACAACTATTAGACATTTAAAATACCTTATTACAAGGGTCCTTCCAATAATATAATAATTTAACAATAATTGTAAGAAAATAAAACGTATCACAAAAAATATTTAAACATAAAAATCATCATTATAATTATTTAATCAAGTATAATCATGATAAAAGTCCCCACTCCTGTTTTTTATGATGCCAAAATTTAAGTGTATTGAATTTGTATAAATTTTTCATGGAATATAGCTCTCCCATAGAATATCACTCCTCTATACACAATGTATATATTTTTCCCTAGACATTATAAAAAAAAATTGGGCAGAGTAACACATGTAAGTCACGCCTCCATAAATATGTCAACAAGATAGATACAACATATTATCAACCAGCCAGATAATGAGAGAAAAGTAGCAAACTGAATATGATAAAAAAGAAATAAAATTCAGCCAAACAAACTGACAGCATACATATCTAACAGAAATGTATACAAACACAAACAAAAGTACAGACAACTGCCTAGACTAAAAAACAAACAATATAAAAGATAGAATTCAACAAATTTGTCACTACAACTATTCTGTTTCATAGTCAAATTTTATTTGTTGGGTGCCAAATTGCATATAACCTCTACAAAACGTGATAATTTGTTTTCCATACTTAGTTGTTGGTTAAGATCTTAAATCAATTAATCCATTGCATTTTGAGATTTCTGCTTATTTTTCCTGCCTTTGTTGTTGTTGCTACAGCATGGTGATGGGCAATAGTCCTTCTGATATGGAAGCTGGTATTCCACCAAACACTGTGACGTCATCCAAATCAGAAATGCCTATGAGCCCTTTATCAGGAGAATCAAATGGTCATTTTCCATTTACAGCATCAGAGATGTCGGGAATTGGAGTAGAAACCTCAGAGCTCGATGCACCATTTGCATTTGATGTCACAAGCTCAAGAGATTTACAATTTGGAGCAGATAGTGATCCTCATCATTCCAGGAATTCTCACAGATCGTTGGATCAGATTCAGTGGAATTTCAGCTTATCCGATCTCACAGCCGACTTGTCAAACTTGGGAGGTATATGAAACGATCAAAGATCTTATTGATTTATTGAACTCGGAAACGTACAAACATGAGAGATTTCGAGGGCTCTCAAACCTCCACACACGAAACACTTTCATAATTCACTAATGATCCCTCATGTATCCATCATCTTCTCTATTTAATAGCCTCACTAGGCTAACCTCTCTAAATTACCATTAACGTCTCCTAACTTCTACTATTAACTACATTTAACTACTCGACTAACTACTATTAACTACTCATCTAATATTGCAATTATATCCTAACATTATATTTCGAGCTTATTTTCTTGCACCTGTGCAATAGTTTTCAATATACTTAGTTTGTTGTCGAATGTTTTGAAAACTGTCTTGTGGTTGTCTTCTTAGCCGGCAAAAGATTTGCCAACACAGCTTACTGAAGGGAATGGAAATAAATGCAAATGATTATATGCCTGTAAAAAATTATATTCTTATTTGGTTCCTCTTCATTTCCATTTTCTATCATTTTCGATTTCAATGAATTTTCATTCTCTATCAGAAACATATCCAGGGCGTTGATTGAATAAATGGGGTTATTTGATGTTACAAAGCCATTGCCTAAGTTAAGCTATTCATAAATTTGAGCTGCAGAAAATTCTACATGCATTGACATGCCTATTGTGAAGAATAAGTCAATTTTACAATTTATGCACTTTATTTGAACTTTTTGTTACATCTGAATATCAGCTTACCTTTGCAGATTTTCCAGCGTTGGAAAACTACACCAATTCACCATTTCATCCATCTGATAGTGATATTTTGCTAGAGTTTCCTGAGCCAGAAGACATAGGTACCCATTACTTCTCGAACATAATTTCATTTTACATTGTTTGGTCTTCTACGTTCATGGCTTAAAGCAACTGAAGGATAGTATTCAGATATAACATCCGCATGCAAATATATGTAGTGATATATGTATTACTTCGAAGTCATCTACTTACAGTTTGATCATTTTCTCAGTGGAGGAGTTCTTCGCCGATTCTGTACCCGAAACACAATGCGATCAGTCGGACGAGGAGAAATTGCAGACAAACGAGAGCTGATATTCATTATAATTTAGGACGAGGAGCGAACATGGATCAATGATTAAGACTTCTTCATGTTAGCTAGGCGTTTCATGGATTTGTAATTGAAAAATTCAGTCATCTGGGCTCTTTAGTTGGCTAGTCATCTCTGTAGAATGCCATAGATGAGAAATAAACTATCAGGTGTCAGCCTTTGATTACTTGTTTGTAAATGACTCTTTTCTCTTTTCTTTCGCCTCTTTAATTAATATTCCCTCATTTGTTTGCGTGTACTTGATTTTGATGTTTGCCTATACTTATAATCATTGACTTAGCAAATCGTTTTTCGTCATTTTATTTTGTTTTTTGACTAATTTTAAAGTTTGTACTTGAAGTTTTATTCACCATGATCAACCTTATGCATGCTTAATGCAGAATACTTGTTCATACTTTCAAATTTGCATTTTTTCCTTGTTTCTGTTTCATTTAATTTGGGGTAGATAAGGAGTTTAGCCGAGGAAATGTTGCTGTTGAGAAGCAGACATGCAATTGGATCGATCTGATTGTACGCACGACTCACCGGCAATCGGTACGTTGACTCGTAATCTTGCTTATTTACGAGAAATACTGTATATTAGCATTAAGATTGCTCATCATTTTACTCAGCTGAATATTCAAACCATGTCTATGCATAAATCATCATTATTTGCAGGAACATCCCTGAACTCAGCCTATTGTTTTGTTTTAATCACTACAATATCTGTCTTTTTACCATGAGATTTTCTCTCCCACATAGTAGCTCATATAAGCGCTCGACCCTGCAAAAAAAGTGGGCATCTTAGTCAAAAATAGCCTAGGATGACCATAGATTATGAACTAGTATGTGATGGAGAAATAATTACTTGGAGCAATCGGTTTTGTTCGAGACAGGTGGAAGAACGATGGGTATGCCGCAATCCTTAGGAACGACAGAGACCCGACCAGGTTCATAGTGACCGATTGAGATGAGAAGTTTTTTGATGCAATTACAGGTTGCTTCTCTATCAGGTTGAGTAAGAACTAGTCCGACGAGATCCTTGACGCCCGTGCAACAACTAGCCGACGGGTTATTGTCGTTTCCTTTGATAAATCCGACGCACCCTGATAAGTCGGTTGACACGGTGGAACATGAGACCGTGGACGAGGATTGAGCTCGAGCCATGATGCTTGAAACAAGCAGGAGAACGGCCAGTAATACGGCTGATCGAACCATGGCTGAGCCTGTCGGATTTGCTGTATGTGGTTCTTGTTCTTGAGTCATTGATGGTTTTGTTTTTGTGTTTATAAGTGTGTTTTTGGTGCAATCACACTAGATGCATGATGCTGACGTTGAGTGTCTGAAATAATCTGCTGTTTTCAAGGACTCCAATTTTGTGTGATCGAACAATCGTGTTCGTGTTTTCGAAATGATTACACGAAACGGTTTGGTTGACACGCGGAGTGTAACTTTATGGTAATTGTTGTAAATTCCATCGACAAACAATACTATTTGTCATAGGATCGGACAAAACCGACACCCGGTTGGATCAAAATTTTCTAGTCTGGTTATGGTCAGTATTGATTGTCTTCGGTCCTGGTTCTGTTCTAAAAATTTTATACCAAAATATATTAGTTTGGTCGGTATTGATTGTCTTCGGTCCTAGTCTGGTTTGGGCTGTTTCTGGCAATGTCGGATCTGGTCGTGATTATAAAATTTTAAAATAAAGAAAATTAGTTTGATCTTATTACGTCAGAATTGGAATAAATGATTCTTAAGAGTGTGATTTGCAAATATAGCTACTTAGGAGGTTATTTTTGCAAATATAGTTATTTAAAAGGTTATTTGTGCAAAAACAATTCCAGTATATATACGGCGCGGCCTATCGAAACCGAAGCCAAAGCTTGAAGGTCTCTCTGCAACGATGGAGTCTCAATTCCCAAGCCCTACCGTCAACAATCCCCCGATCTTCAACCTTTTTGTGAGGCTATTGAGTGGAAAATCCCTCGCGTTACAGTTTTCCTCTCCTGTTATTCATGCTCATGACCTCAAGCATCGCCTATTCGAAATCACCAGAGTCCCTCCCCACTACCAGCGCCTTCTCACGGGCATCCGTCAAATCAATGACGACTCAATCATCTCTTGCTCTGGAGAATCATCTCTAACGTTCCCTACCGTTCACCTCCTTCTCCGGCTGCCTGGAGGTAAGGGGGGTTTTGGATCTCTTTTGCGTGGCGCTGCTACCAAAGCGGGACAGAAGAAGACCAACAATTTTGATGCTTGTCGGGACATGAGTGGGAGGAGATTGAGGCACGTCAATGCGGAGAAGAGGCTGGAAGAATGGAGGGCTGAAGAGGAGGGGCGAAGGTTGGAGAAGGTGGCGGAAGAGTTTCTGAAGAAGAGCGCAAAGGTAGGGAAGAAAGGAACCGGGGATGGTGAGGCTCTGAAGTATGTGGAGAAGTATAGAAAGGAGTCAGCTCGCTGCGTGGCAGAGGTAGAAGAGTCTGTGAAGGAGGCAATTAAGGTGGCTGTGAATGGAAAAAGGAAAGGTTTGGCTGAGGAAAAGGATGCTAAGAAGATGAAGATTTGGTAAGTTTTGGATTATAGTTTGGATCAATTGTGTGGAAAATTCGATGTTTTATTATTTTAGAATGTAAGATCTACTGGTATTTGATGGGGTTCTTGTATCTTGGTGGGCCCTTCGTTCAAGGACTATGGCAGTTGAGCCCCTGGGGTTAATGTTTGATTCGACTTAGTGTTCAATTTTTTTTGTTATGTTTTCATTTAAGATGCTTGCTAAGATACATTTAGACTGTAATGGTCTTCTTCTTTTTGTTTTAGTGTCCGGCTGCTAGGATGAACTGTATTTTTAATATGATAATGATGTATAGTTTTATGGTTCTTCTTAGGTTGGGAAAGCGAAAACTAGGAGAAAGCGATGGTGATGATACAGATGAGGATTTCAGTGATGATGGAGAGGAAAAGAAATCAGTTGTATTGAATAATGAAAACCGATCAAGTTCAGACAAAGAAGCCGAGGGAAGTTTGGAATCAGTTTCAGGGGGGAAGCTGGGAAAATGTTGTGGTGGAAGTTCAAGTGCGAGTGGTTCTGAGAATGAGAAAGAGGATGTATTGCAGGGAAGCAGTAAATTCAATGGATACCTTGAGGGAGGGTCTCATGAAAATAAGCTTAAGAATGCCACCAAACTGATGATAGAGGACCAGGGGATTACTAAAACTTCAACTGTATCTTGTTCAATACTTGGCACTGCGGTAGTTGCAGCTGGGAAGGAGTGTGATGGGATCAAATCTGAAACAGGAGAAGATAAAATTGGTCAACCACATGAAACTATTGGTTCGAACGAAGGAGACCTCTCTGAATGTATTATTGTTGAAACTCAAGAAAATCGTTCTTTACAACTTGATTTAAGTGTTTGCAATCCTGATGTGGAGAAGCCAATATATTTTGATGACTTCCATTCGGCTGAAGAGATGGAGGTACGATACATTCTCTGTTCTCATGTCAATTTTTTAAAGTAAAGCACCTTAAGAACTACTACTTAAAATAATAACAACTAATTTCGTATAGAAAAAGAGTACAATTCAACTAATTTCCAAAATTACTTTGTTCATAAAAGGCTGTGGAAGAGGGTGAAGTCATTAGTATGCAGGTCATATTAGGAAGGCATAATAAATATGATTTGCAGCTTCTCTATTTGTTTCTATGTACTTTGCGATTCTGTAATCTGTATTAAGTTAAGACTTATTTTTTTCTAAAATAAAATAGTCTGTAACTACAGCAATAAATGAAATTATGATGTACTCCTTAATTAATGTTTTTTAGTATCCGTGTTCTCTTACTGATAATAATGGATTATGGACATATAATTTCCATTACTAAGAATCATCACTGCAGGTTCTTGGCCTCGAAAGATTAAAGTCTGAACTCCAAGCTCGTGGATTAAAATGTGGAGGTACATTACAAGAGCGAGCATCCAGGCTTTTCATGCTAAAGACTACCCCATTAGACAAGATTCCGAAGAAACTGCTTGCGAAGAAGTAGATGTCTGTGATGCGTGTGTTTTTTCCTTTTTACGTTGTACTATAGGTTGCGACTTCATGATAGTGAGTGAAGTCATGTGTGTTGTGGCAATTCTATCCTGTTTAAGAGGCCACAAAAAAACTTGTTGTGAATCTCTTCGAATGATATTAATTACATAAAACAATGCCTCTGGTTTTAGCCTAACAATCATAGAAAACAACATGACCCACAAAAATGGTGGAACGTATAATCAAATATAATGAGACCTATTATGAACAGGGTGAGTATTGTAATACCAAGATATAATTGAGGTAATTATATGAATATCAGACATTTTCTGGCTGTCTTCCATGGACTGGGGATGGAGAATTTCTGCAAACTGGGCAGGTGCTGTTCATTCGAAGCCACTCGTCTATGCAGTCAACATGGAAGCAATGCTTGCACTCTGGTATGCATCGGAGAGTGTCCTTCGAACAATAGTCGGACAAGCATATGGCACAGGTGTCATCGTTTGGGCCAGGTAATCGCTTACTCTCTCCGAGCACTACTTTTTGATAAGATTGAATTGTTTCTTCTTCTAGACCTGTAACAATGGTGGTTTCAGCTGCCACTGCAGCAGGGTCTGAGTTTTGATGCCTGTCCTCCTCCCTGTGATCCCAGGTTGAAACACAGGCTACATAAGAAAATCCAACTGAAAAGCAAAAAGCCGGTAATGCTATAATCATGCAGATGGTCCAGAATATTATGAGCGGCCTGTTTATTATTTCTGAAATGCAAAACTTGAGGTAATCAGATTTTGTTAACATGTCTCTAAGTAAATATTGTGCGATTACATTAAAAAAAATATAGCATGCTACTTTGTTTTCTTGTGTTCATTTATCATGAGTTATGACTAGTTGCTAAAAATTCAATGTGCACATCTGCCCCGTGAATTTTTATTGGTTGAGTTGGTCAGATTGCACTAGAGAGCTTAACATGAAAGGGTTAATGCTCTTTTGATTTGAAAATGATTATATAAGTTCTAGCTTGTAGTGGAATGTTTAATCTGCAATCAGCTTGTTAAGAGACATATTACCTATTATTTAAATTTTTTAGTCAATGGTGATTAGACAATGCCAATAGGGATATAAATATTTAGAATTCATATCTGGGTCAACTGGAATGCCCGTTCAAGGTTTCTATGTCATACTTAAATTAATTATATGACTTACCTATCAAAACTAGCCAAGTTCATCTTCCTAAAATGTCAAAGCCTTTTACTTTCTGTAGCCGCTTAAAGAATCTCTTTTTTATCAATCCAGTTGATTTTTCAAAAGACACAGCTAGGTTTAAAAGACAACTGCAAGGTTGGGAATGAATAAAGATGATGGTTAGTTCAAAAATTACCTTTTTGGCTGTAAAAGCAGCCAGTCTCTGTGCTGGTGTTATTTTTGTATCCACACATACCACCTTTAGATTCACAATCTCGGCAATCAGGCTCCTTCCAAGTGAGCTCAAGAGTTTCTTTAAAGTCTGTCGATAGTTCTTTAGGTTGAATTGGCCATGAAACTGGGACAGGTAAGGTCATAAGAATTTGGCATGAGGGCATTGACCTTGCCATACCTTCAGAAGCAGTAGCTAAAACTGAATATTATGACGGTGAAGAGAGACATTGTGACATTTGATGGGCAGCTCAAAAATGTGAAGTTTTGACTGAGTGCTGGCACAAATCGAGTACCCGAAAGATTGAGCTTGCCTTGAAGAAGTTGTTTAGGAAGACATCGAGCCAGGTCATAGAGTTGTATCGTTTGAGTATCGTAATTGATTGCCTGCACAAAAATGTCTCTAGAAATAGGAAGAACTTGAACTGTTTTATCTCTGCTATTGCAGCCTAGATTGAATCCCGGATAGCCACAGAGAAGATATCGTCGATTTTCTAAATAGAATGGAAAACGGATAGGAAAACCGCTCGAGCCGCACTTTGAAATCTTGCAACCCTCTGCTGGGTGGATAATTGGAAGAAGTAACAGAAGGAGGATTTCTAAGTTACCCATTTATTCAGAAACATCGAAATTCTTGGTATATGTATCACAGAATCGGAATACTTTGAAGCCTTGTTGCTATAATATATAGTACATTTTTCTATTTATTATTGGTAGAAATGTCTCTCTTCCCCCATAAGTCAACAAAGATATACTATAAATAGATATTGTCTAATCACAAATATTCATCCTTGCTCGCACATTTTATGCCGACGAACATGCTTATGTATTCCCCCGTACAGATGTACATTCTTGTATTTGAAGAAAGTTGACTCCCGGGATCGATAAGTATATAAAATTATAGGTAATTGTATGTGGGAAGGAAGTAAGTTTCGTTGTCATTATCTTCCGATCGAATTGTAGAAATGGACATTAGCTTAAAAACTAAAACGAAACACAATTAATAACAATGAAAACATTGCAGGTGGTATCGTTATAACCGTAACTATGATCAAATTTTGTGATTATATGTGATCCCTGTGCTTCATTATATTGCATTTACTCTTGTTACAATCCCAACTTCATGCATCTTTGAACTGAATCATCTGCTGGATCGGGGTTTTAACTTTCTTTTAATATTCATCCACTTGTCTTCAGTTTGAACTTTGATGAAAAATAGAGAGCTACTTAGAAACATGGATTCATGAAAATAATACAATCCGAAAAATGATTAGAGGAAGCAGATTGTTTGACCAACTTTTAACCTATAAATGCCTCCACACTCTAGAATATGCTTCATACTCAGTACAAGGAAAATAGAAACACAAATCCCCTTCATGTCGAGATGAGAAGACACACACTTAACATTTCCCCAACATGTTGAGAATGTATATTGAACTGTTGATTCATAGTCTTCCTCGTGAAACAGATTCTGATGGAAGCAAAAACTCAGAACCAGGCATCATTCTCAAGTTTGAAAAGGTACAACCATTTCAATCCCAATGTTTTTTCCTGTTTGGCTAAAGGGAAAACTGATTTTTGATTATATTTTATGTAAATGTTATTTGTTCTAATGGTTTGCTTCGAAATTTGGGTTCATGGCTGCTTTCTCTGACTTTTTCATCCCTGATAATGCTTCAAGAATCACTACTGACACAAGTATTACACTAAGTAAGAATCCATACCCTATCTTCCACTCATTCCCCGCCCTGCCAATTTGTATCCCCAACACTATGTTCAGTGCTCCTAAAAAGAGAGCAATCCTTCCAAACCAATGGTGGTACCAGTTCCAGTATTTTCGGATCTTCGAGTCCTTGTTTGGCCTCAAAAAGAATGCCATTATCTGATCCCAAGGTAAAAAATCTGTTAGATTTTTTAATATTTAGCAGTTACTAAAACCTGCATGTTTAACAAAGAGAAGAAACTAGAGAAATTGTATTTTGCAGAGGTTGAATCAGACCGAACACGAACCTGAAGAATGCTGAGAACTAGGACAAAAATCCCAATTCCTCTATGAGTGGGAAACTCGGCGTTGATTTTGTTATAAAGTTGCCGTCCAAGCAGAACAGCAGCTAGGCCGACAACAAAACCGAGCAACTGAATTACAAAGTGAAGGTAATACCAAAGAGGATCTTTATGTTTAAAATATCTTGGAACAATTGCCCCAACTGGAAGAATCAAACCCCACCCAACAATTCCTAATATCCCATGATTCTTCTTTATCTGCCCTATATCATCAGGTGGTGCAGACATGGATCCTGCAGAAATAGATAATCCCAGTCAGCAAAAAGTGGCTAAATTTCCAAAACTCAAATGGAGATCAGATAACCTGCAGAGAAATCCAAATTGAATGTCGTTTTGTCGTCGTGATGGGACAAGTGGTTGTGCTTCGGGATTGTACTTCCGAAAGCGAGCAAAATCGGTTGGTTACCGAGCCGAGCATTGAATTGAAGCTGAAAGGCTAAGTAAATGGAGGCCCCATGAAGAACAACAGAGGAAGGGATATTTGTGAGGGGCAATTCACCTTTCTCTGCTATGACCTGTGAGTCTTCTTTACCCTGTAAGTAATATTGGTTGATTTTAGCAATGCCTTTCTTGTTCACCCATCCCACCATAGCACTAGACCCGACCATCGTCCCATCTCTCGAGAATCCAATTCCTACCCATCCTGTCGTGTATATAGCCGATAATACGATACTCACTAGGTTCTCGTCGGATTGGGAATACTGCAATAGGACCCAAAACCAAAAACGACTCTGTTTTAGCAGCGGAAGTTGAGAAAATGAAATTGAGTCCGAATACTGCTTACCCTTAGGAAAAAAGTGTTCCAAATTGGCATACAGACCATGTTCGATAAATTTCCGTACGGTGGTGGAAGAAAGCTTATAAGATCGGTATTGCACTGACCCGAAACTTGAGCTCCAGTTGCGCCGTCATTGTTGCCCTCTAAAACCCCCACCGGAACACCAGCGAGGCAGAGAGTTTCCGGGCTGGGAAACAATATGGGGAGCAGAAGATACAACTGAAGGGAGAGCTTTGACAGTCGAGAAGTTGGATTCGCCATCGATAAAACCGAAAATGGCGAGAATGAGAGAATATGATAGAGAGGAGGTTGAAGGGTTTTAGTCTCTTGGGTTTGAAGGTTGGAATATAGTTGGTGGGAGTAGCTTTTCTGGTGATGGTTGGTAATCAATTATCTCTCCACTCTTAATCTCATCATTAAGATCTGTTTTTCCTTTACAATTACATTTACCTTATCTCCTTTGACTTCATATAGGTATGGATACGGCTCGGTTTGTTACTTTTTTTGGATCCGACAAGAACTGGATATAGATTCTTGGCTCTCTGCCACGGCGTCGGAGACTTGCTGTTTCCAGTGTGTCTGGGTTTTGGTCTGATGGTCATGCAGACAGAATAAGCAACCAAAGAGCTGTTTCATCAGAGTTCATGTTTTTATTTGTATAAATTACCTCAGATGCTTGTGAATTTTTTTATTATATTGAGATAATAAAAAGATTAATGTTTGGAATGAAACAAAGTCGTTGTTAAAGCTCAATAAGCTGTTCCAAACATCAGCAGAAACTGGAGAACTCTAGCATGCATGCATGATTCACATTTCTATCATCCATCATCCATCATCCATCTTTACAGTCCACAAAACATGCATATACATATCCATTGTTCCTAGTTAAACACAATGGGTATGCCGGACCCTGGGTCGGAGTTGGCCTGTTCTTTCCAAATCCGGCCAGTCACTCGGAGCTTCAGCTCTTTCCTGTCCCCACCAGAGAAGAACAGCGCAATATTTCGCTGAATGATCAAACCGTCATGGCTGTCCCGAACCTTCTCATGGCTGTCCCTTATGCTTCTCGGGCTCCCCTCCCATATGAGTTTCCTCCCACTTCCCCCGACTTCAAGGCTATAGCTGTAGTTCCGGGCCTCCGCTTCGCTCCCCATGAACCGAAGAAACGCCATGTATGCCGGAGCCATCCCGAGCTGGAACGCTTCGAAATGGAGACAGAAGTATTGACCAAAGCAGTGGAATACCTAGATAGCCATACAAACGATTCGAGTAATTTCATCGTAATGTAAGAACCAATAATGCAGGCCTGGTAAGATACAAAGTAATGTTATGTTTATATTTTTAACATATCTTCTTATTGTAACACGATGACGTATCTACCTGTGAGTAATTTATTTAAAATATATTTAATGTATTACAGTTAAAATAATTATTTATTATGTTTATTGATCAATCACAGTTCATCACATCACCGTGTACAATAAGAATGTATATTAAAAAGGTAAAGATAACATTACTCTAATATAAATATAAACATCGAGAATTGAAAGAGAGAGCAAGTTTTTACTAACAGTTAACATCCAAGTAGCATTCTCTACTTCTCGGGGATTGGACTTGACGTAACGATGGTTAAAAGTGCAGCCCAAATGCATGTCGACCTTGTGATCGTCTCTGAGATGAGAAACGAGGAACGGAATATCTCCGACGATAGCACAGTCGGATCCGGCATAAGGACAGTTGTAGGGTCTAAAGCTACACATGGATTCGTGTTTGAGCTTGTTGTAGTAGGGAAATATCTCCGGGCATCCTAACGAGCAGTATTTGCAAGGTAATTCGAGCGATTCGGCTACTTTTTCCAATGCCAGACACCTTATGTCACCCAGCTCTTGTCTACACGTCGGGCATCGATTGTGCACCCTCGTTTTACAGGTTGAACAAAGGGTATGCCCGTTGTGGCACTGCAAAACAAATCGATTTTTCGGTTCAATCCAATATTGCTGACATTATTGATCAAAATCCTTATGCCCATTACAAGAAATGAAATAAACAAAGCCAGCATTTTCAACTAATGTCTATAATTTCTGAAACTTGCCTAAGCAGACAAAAAATGCATACGAGATATTGAATTGGATGATGTATATATATATAAACCGAGCTTCAGAACTCCGACCAATGGAGGGCGTTTCAAGAATACAACGACGGATTTCTAGTTCAAATAAGCCAATGCTTCCACATATCTTCACAAGTATGCTTCCTTTTTGGTCATTTCCAAAAAAAGAATAAATAAAAATCGTTCGATCTAATCAAATCAATCATCCTCAAGTTCATGGCTACTAGAAAATGACGCTTTCTAACATCATTTTATGAACTAAATCAATAATATGTTATGCATGATCTAAATGAAACTGTAAATCCAAAAAGGGTCCCAAATTATCACTGCAAGATCTAGAAGAGAATAATTTCCTCATAATCACCACATCATTTTACGCCTTTGGAATCGGACAAGACTTGAAGGTATCTACTGGCCTACTACCCTGACTTCCTTTAACAGAAAACAATCAATTTCTCATGTAAAAGAAGGTAAAATGGTGGATAGAAAACTACTCAAACTTTAACAATCAAATCTATCCACATTTCCAAGACCTTTTCGAAAAAATAAGACAACTTATAATGCACAATGGCTCTGCATTGACTAAAAATATCAAATCAATCGTCGACGGGACAGGGTACGCACGTTCTAGAAAGGCACCAGACGGATTGTGAAACCAAAAAAGGATATTCTTCGAGTGATTCGATAAGAAAACGCTTCACGTGTATGTTGATCGACTCAATCAACCGTACATTAACTTAGAGAATCCCATTAAGTAATACTTTTCACAGAAACTTGTAACTTTAAAAATGCATCTCTACAACGTGTTTCCAGTAAGAAAAAGAATTATGTAATCCTAAACAATAGTCCATGATACCACGAAAAGCACCATAAATTTCACGACGCAATTATAAATGAGGAAATATCTCAAACTCGTATCTAATTCCAGCAAAATCTGGTACGCAAGAACAATCAATCACAACATCATAGACATTTCAGAAATATAAAGAAACTGAGACACATCAGAATCCAATAAGCAGAAAGAACAGGAGATACCTGATGAATTGGAGGGTACATGGAATTAGTACAGACGGGGCATTCAAGAAGCTCGTGAACATTGGCACCAGTAAGATGAAAATTAGAGTTGTTGACCGATAGAGGCTTCGAAATCGAAGAAAACTGACGATGATGTTGATGGATCTCGGCATCATCTATCGCATCCGAAGATGGCAAGCTTCCAATGGCTTCAAATTCCATTCAAGTTGGAAAAAAACAAGAAACACCCAGATGGATTCGGCGAATAATATGCAGATATACGAATCAGCAAACCAAGAACAAGATTGAAATCATATGTAAGGGCAAAAGGAGGAAGAAAGGAAATCAATTTCGACAAAATTTGAAGGCCAACGAGTTGAAATTTATCAAATTACAAAAATAAATTCGAAGAAGGAAGCGAAATAAATTAGAAACAAGGAAGGGTCGATCGCATTGAAACAACCCTTCGAAGCTCTGCTTTTCCTCGCTTCGCTGGTAATGGCCAGAAGAGAGGGAAGAGGAGAGAGCGCCCAGAAGCTGAAAAGGGACGAATTTATTGATTAGTTTATTATTAAATGAAGCTCTCCGATCAAAATTCAAATTGGTTCTCCTCTTTGTTTGCGAAAAATTAAGAAAAAGTTCAAATTTTTACGATAATCACAGTGAAAAAGTTGACATTTTTAGAAAAATGAGTGCATAAAATGGAGAAGAAATAAAGAGAAGTTGAAAAATGATGATTCTATTGTCTAACTATTGAAGGGAAGAAGATATTCACAAGTCAATTGAACTCAAATCACAATTTTGGTGGGCACAAATGGGAGGAACATGTAATTGATTGGGCAATTATTGTCGGCATGGGACAAGATATGTCAAAAACATCCTCTCCCTCTCTCTCCCTCCTCTCACTAGATTTTGTTTCCAGTGAGATTGGTTCTCCCTAGAGATCATAACCAAAACTAAATATTCAGTCAAATTCTAGTATGGTTTCAGTTATTTATTGCTTCAAAAAATTCAAAATCGAAATACTACGGTCCAAACCTAAATACTATGAAAATCGGACCTACCTAGACCACGAATACCACTATCAATGGTTAAGATTGGTTCTCTACATTCGCATTGACTAGGATCTAAATATGCATGCACGATGCATTTAGAATGTTTCACGGACAATGCAACGAGGTAATTGAGACGACGAGTATCAAATTTGTTGACTATTTTATTTAGAGTCATCTATGAATCAAGCTCTTCTTCAATTGTTCGAGAAAGATCTTTTAATAACTCGTGTCATTGCCTACTTGTTGTTTAAGTGTTATAATTCGGTGGGACTCGAATTGTATTTGGACGATGCATTAGGACCCATGTTATGAAAAAGTAATATGTCTGTACCAGACGCATTCATCTTAGTTGAGACGTCTATACCAGATGCATTGACCCGCTCGAAGAGCCTCAAATGAGTTTTTTTTAAAACTCAGGTATTTTTTGAACTATTTATCTAAAACTCGGATACAAATTTAATTTTTAATCATCTTAAAATTGGATTGAATTTGAGGAATCCAAAGATTAGACAAAATGATTTTCAATGAGACTCGTAGCATTTGACAAAAGTTGTGCAAGTGAAGGTTGATGGATGTTCTAGCCTATGAACTGCGTTGAATTACTGGCTGTATAGAGTTGTATTCATGGGAAGATGGCAGCCATTAACGTCTCCTTCGAGAGCTTCTCACATCCATGAGCTTTTATTACGAAAGTATGAAAAACTCTATCTTCTGCCGCCGACAGTTTCGAGTCAATCACCGTCGCCTGCGACTGTTTAAATGCTCGAATGAGTTTGAACGCAGGATGAAGCTCCAATGGCGAGCTCAGTCTGACAATGGTCTCTTCGCCGGAGGATTCAATATCCAGCTGCGAAACTGGGTTTTGATTTTCTGCATTTGGGTTCCGATTCTTGTTCGTTTCCATGGCTTTGATCTTAGCTTGAAGCTCGTTTATGTAATCAATGGCGTCTCCTAACAGAGAGGCTTTATCCATTTTTGTGATGTTTGGCACGACGGCGCGTAGCGCGTAGAATCTCTGGTTGAGTTTCTCTCTCCTCTGTCTCTCTGCTTCGACGTGGTTGATCGGCTCTTCGCGGTGGTTCGCCGGCTTTCTCCCTCGCTTTCTCGGCCGGCGATCGTCTTCTTTGCCGGAAGTTTCTGCGTTCGAATGCCGAGATTCTGCTATCGTTATCCCTGAAAATTCAATCTGCTTTTGATGAGCTAACTTTTGCTGGTGATGATTTCCAACCCAGAACTCTTCTTTGCCGCCATTAACGAGCTCTCGCCGGAGCTGCGTAGTGTTCAATCCCGGCGAACCGTAAACCTCGCCGGAGCTTGCATGAACACCCCAACTGGAAGTATGCATCCCGTTTTGATCGCCATTAACGCAACTCAAATCAAGACCACAAACTCTTCTCCTCTCCTCCGCCGCACACGGCGGTTTCAGCCTGTCGAAATAACACGGCTGCGAGGAAAACAAGCTTCTGATCGAATTCACCAAGTCCAAGCTCTCGGAAACCGATCTCACAGAACCAATTTCGACGACTCCGACGTCGGTGGGAACCAAAACAACGGTGCTGATTCTCGCCGATTTGGCTAAAAATGATCGAACGCAATACTTAGTCGGAGACCGGAGTAAATCTACGAGCCATACGTGTTTTTCCGATGAAAAACACTTGCCGGGGCCACCTTCTCCGAGAGGAAAAGAGAAGTACATTGAAGCGAGGAAGAAGATCTCTGTATCTGTAACTCGACCTAAAGCGTGCGCGTAATTATCTTCGACGGCGCCGCCGAACAGCGTATGGAGTTTCTGAAGAGCTGTCTTTCTCATTCTCTGCTCCAGTTCATCTTCGGCGAAGCTCAGGCCGAGGATCCTCAGAGTTTCCGAATCTTCGCCGTCTCTTGGCTCTCTACAACACCCATCTCCCCATCCCAAAACCACGTCGCCGGACTTCGACTGCGAGATTTGCCAGAAAATGGCGTAGTTCCAGCTGAAGTTGAACGCGTTTGGACGGTCTACCAAATCGGAAAGCTTGTTTTGCAAATTCTGGTCATTCCCGATCTCCATTGATAGACTGGCATCGGAAAACGAGCTGGCTATCAAATACTCGAAGGCTTCTCTGCTTAGAACTGCATCCACCATTCTCCTTTCCTCCACGTTCCACGCGCCGCCGCCCAAATCCTCCGCCGAATTCATCTTCGATTCTCGTCAAAAGTGCATGGACGGATGGAATAGGCTTCGAGTTTCAGAACCCAGATCGGAAAAACTTCTTACAATTGAAGCAGCGAGAGAAACCCCAGAAAGCTCGCCTCAAAACCAACGCCTGCGAAAAAGAAGAGGTGGAGCCCATCAACCCAGAAACTCAGTCCGAGGAAGAGAGATAGAGAGAGATGGGTGAGCTTGAATTGCTGCAAAAATGGCAGAAGAAGGTGGAGAAGAAGAAGAGGAGAGAGAGAGAGAGAGAGAGAGGCTGAGATTTCGGTTGGAGGTTGAGGAGTCGACGGGAGTGTATGTTCCAACGGTTCGGTTTGCTCGCTCAAACACCACATGTCCTTTTTTTCAGTCAACAATAATCTGACGTCACTCTCTCTTCCGTTGACTTTTCAATTATTTTAATTTATTATTTAAATAATTAAAATATAATGTAATATTTAAATTTAATTTCTTCGACTTGCTTAGAAAATGCTTAGGACTATATTCTATTAAAGTTACGAAGGTCAACATTCTTTTATTTGTTAGACTTAATGTTGACGTCATCATGTCATAATAAAGAGTAATTAAAAACTAATTAATATTTAAAATATCAAATTATTGATAAATTTACTCTTAAATTTATTTGCCCAACAAATAAAAATAAATCATGTGTAATTATGAAATTTGTTAAAAAATTTATTTTATTTTTTTTATAATTATTATTTTTAATCTGTACTGTTTATCTGTGTTTCCAGTATAATATTGTATTTTTGGTCATATCGTTTCTAATTTGTTTTCAGTTTTATAACCCAAAAATACGTTATATTGGTAGAAATGAAAACTCTACGTTATATATACTCCTCGGAGCAATGTTAGATGTGCAGGCGAGTGGTATGAGCTGGTTTTCACCATTAATAACATATTGGGTAGTTTTTACCTTCACATGACGGGTCAGAGACCCGAAACCTAATGTAAACCAACCACCACTCTATCGTGTTGGAATAAGCGAGTCGGGAACGACTACGTGCCTTCATTCGGATCTAGTTTGTACGAATACATGAGAAGCTGAGTGATTTCATTTAGTGTCACGAGGTGTCTTTAATTGCGTGCCAATGGGGGAAATATCGGTAGAGAAATGAAGGTTAGGCGGAAAATAGTAGGTTTAATCGATTGTGATGACGACGAAGAACACAAAGAAAAGAAAGAGAATAAAAAGTCTACTTAAAAACAAGGCTACTTGAAAGAATCGACACAAGAAAGATTTCGATAAGTTATACGGGTTTGAATTATCAAATTTGCTTATTGTATATTTCGATACGAAGTGGAGTTGGACATAAAAAAAGAACCCTAGAGTCGATCGAAGTAATTAAGGTAATCGTAGAATTACTCATTGATCATAACTTTAGAAGGATTTTATCGTATATTACGGAGAAAACGTAGACGAGACAAAGATGGGCGAATGCGTGGCTATCGTTGTAGGACCTAGTATCATTCTTAGAGATTAAAAACAACAAAAACATGGTCCTCGATCATAGTATTTAAGCATGACTCATATGCCTCTCAATATACGACAATTATTGTCGCGGATTCTTATTGTTTGGACGTCATTTCAAATTTCATAATTTTATTTTTTAGGTCCTCGTTGTTTCGATAATCTTCTGATTAATCATCGTTTTTAGAATTTTGGGTTGGTACGAATACGTATCGATGACCATAATCTCGAGAGTTGTAGCGAGATAGGAGGTTATTATCCTTACGTAACGAACTCTATGATTCACGGGAAGGGAGGGAAAGAAATTTAAGGAAGTTTGAGAGAAATATGATTATTACTATCGCTTTAAATTATAATTTTTTTTATTAACGAAATTAAAAATTTAATGTTTTGATGGAAATTATTATAAGGTATTAAATGATAATTCATATTTATAAGGTATTAAAAAATAAGAATAATTAAAAAAAATTCATATTTATAAGGTATTAAATGATAATTCCCATGAAAAAGTCTTAACGTTTCTTGACTGAGCTGCGCCGGCAGACTACGGCTGTGGAGAGCTAGCGGCGACTGTTTAAATTCTTGATTGAGTTAAAGGCAGGATGAGGCTCCAAAGGGGTGCTTAATCTTACAACCCTCTCGTCAGCCGGAGCTGATGAACCGGGCTTTTTATTTTCTGTGAGTCTCTCCGGGAACGGGAACTTCTCCGGCTAGTTTCCAGGTCGTGAATATTCAGCCAAACTGATTCTGGGTGATTAAGGTGAAAACGATGTAACACAGTTTGGCGATGGAGTGAGAGGTTGAAATGGATCAATCACTATTTGAAATATATGATTGCAGTTTGAATCTTAGGTATTGGTAGGTCCCATCTTTTCATGTTTTAATTATATATATATATATATATATATATATATAATAAAGGTGAGAATAGATTTATTAGATTGAAAACTCAATCAAATTCACTCGTTAAATCAAATTAATTTTTAATTTTAAAAAAATTAATGGAACTCAAAAGGAAAACAATCAAATATTTTATATTGAATTCAAATCAGATTGAATACACAGTCGAATTGATTTCAGATCTAATTTTACACAATCTGACTCATTGGATCAAATCGTTTAACTAGAATAATCTAAAATTTACAAAAAAATAATTGAATTTTATTTGGTATCGACAAATCATAGATTTAAATTTTACAAAATCGACTATAAACACGAACCAAAATCAATCCAAAATTTTAAGTCAAATTTAGATCGGATTGAATATATCATCAGATCGAGCTCAGATCTAATATATGACCCATCAAACCATTTTCTTTTTTTTTTTATCAAAACTTGGTCTTCAACTCTAAGAAGTGGGCATCCTTGCTCGAGTTAATGATTGTTTAAGTTGTTAGAGTCCGATTAAGCAACCTGGTCGACTTGAATAGTTCGGTCTCGAATTATATGATACCATAAGTCATGGAGTGGTAAGAGGATTCAATCCGCGCGTAAGTTATTGGCGGCGATAAGTCTGATATTCTTGTTGATTTTGTTACGTTGGCATTTGTGAGTTATTGCTTGGGTTTTAGTTGTTGTTCGACTTGTTATCGTTTTTGGTAGATAGTTCACTTAACGGAATCAAAAGGGTGGACTAACTTTTTTTTGTTCTTTGAACTTTAGGGCTTTGAAATCGGAATTGGAATCAGACGCGTGAGAGGAAAACCAAACCCTGGTGTATAGTAAGGGTGAGCAAAATCAGACCGTTACATTAAATCAGATCGAAATTATCATTTTTAATTCGATTTGGTTTTAATTTTTTAAAAAACCATTATTTATGGCCGATGCCAGTTTTTAAGAGTAAAAAACTGTGAAGTCGAAACCCGGACCGTGAGTCAAAACAGTTTTAGAATCAAGTAAAACCTGACCCAAATCTTAATAAAATTCGATATAAATATTCGAATTGGTTATATACTTGTTCAATTAATTAAAATCTGACAAAAATATTATTATTATATTTTATTTTTTAAATATAAAATAAAATTAATTTAAAATTAGAACGGAACATGAACCGATTCTAGTTTTAAAAATCCAGAAGAATGAATTCATATTCTAGTTCTATTTTGGACAAATCAGGCTGGACCGACTCGTGGTCCATATTGTAATATAAGGTCCTTTGGACCTTTACAGCTTCCAACTCGATTTCATTCCTCAACTAAAATGAAACCGAACCGACGTATTACCCTCAATTTGTTTCGGTTTGGTTCATCCCGGCCGGCCCTCCCAATAAGAAGGTGAAAATGAAAATGGAGAATTTTGAAAACCACCGTGGAGGAAGAGGAAGGGCACTTTTCCCTCCTGCCATAAACCTCGAGCTTCAGTGGAGACGACGAAACCCTAGCATTTCTCACTGCAACTACAATGGAGTGGAACCTTGAAACCTTGAACCTCCTATCCCAATGCTTCCTTCACACACTCTCCCCCGACCCCGAGCCCCGTCGCCGGGCCGAATCTTCTCTTTCCGAGGCCGCCGAGCGCCCCAACTACGCCCTCGCCGTCCTCCGCCTCGTCGCCGAGGCTACAGTTGATGATCAGATTCGCCAGTCCGCCGCCGTCAATTTCAAGAACCATCTCCGGCTCCGATGGGTACCTAGTGCCTCCGACAAGTCTGGGGAGACCTCTTTTTCCCCGATTCCTGATTCCGAGAAGGAGCAGATTAAAGCCCTAATCGTTCCCCTCATGCTCTCCTCCGCTCCTCGAATTCAAAGCCAGCTCAGCGAAGCCTTGGCCGTGATCAGCGAGCATGATTTCCCCAAATCTTGGCCGTCTTTGCTTCCCGAGCTTATTTCTAATCTTCAGAAGGCGTTGCAGGCGTCTGATTATGTTTCCATCAATGGTATTCTCGGAACTGCCAACTCCATATTTAAGAAATTTCGCTTCCAATATAAAACCAATGATCTTTTACTTGATTTGAAGTATTGCCTGGATAATTTTGCGGCGCCCTTGTTGGAAGTTTTTCTCAAAACTTCTGCTTTGATTGACTCTGCACAAAATTCGGGTGCGCCAGCTTCAGTTATGAAGCCCTTTTTTGAGTCACAGAGGGTGTGCTGTAGAATATTCTATTCGTTAAATTTCCAAGAGCTCCCTGAGTTTTTTGAGGATCATATGAAGGAGTGGATGACTGAATTCAGAAAATATCTTACTACAAATTACCCAATGCTTGAAAATAGTGGTAAGGAAGGGCTTGTTTTAGTTGATGAGCTTCGGGCTGCAGTGTGTGAAAATATTAATCTTTATATGGAAAAAAATGAAGAGGAGTTTCAAGGTTACTTGAATGATTTTGCACTGGCTGTGTGGAGTTTGCTTGGAAATGTGTCCCAGTCTTCGAGCCGTGATCAGTTGACTATTACGGCCATCAAGTTTTTGAGCACTGTTAGTACAAGTGTGCACCATACTTTATTTGCTGGTGAGGGAGTTATACCATCAATTTGTCAGAGCATAGTTCTTCCTAATGTAAGGCTGAGGGATGATGACGAGGAACTCTTTGAAATGAATTTTCTTGAATTTGTTAGAAGGGATATGGAAGGTAGTGATCTAGATACGAGGAGGAGAATAGCATGTGATCTTCTTAAAAAAATTGCTACCAATTACAAGAAGCAAGTTACAGATGTGGTATCTGCTCAGATACAAAGCTTGCTACATTCATTTTCTTTAAATCCAGTTTCAAATTGGAAGGATAAAGACTGTGCTATATACTTAGTGGTCTCACTCGCTGCTAAGAGAGATGGGGGCTCTTCTGTCTTCACTGACCTTGTAGATGTTGTGAACTTCTTTGGATCAGTTATTGTCCCGGAGTTGCAAACTCAGGATGTTAACTCATTACCAATGCTTAAGGCTGGTGCTATAAAATTTTTTACCATGTTCAGAAATCAGTTACCAAAGCCAGTTGAATTGCAGTTTTTACCTGATTTGATTCGGTTTCTTGGTGCGGAATCAAATGTGGTCCATTCATATGCTGCTAATTGTATTGAGAAACTCTTTCTAATCAAAGACGGTGGAGTAGCAAGATTTAATTCCATCGATGTTGCACCAGTTTTCATTGTAATCATGACGAATCTTTTCAATGCCATGAAATTTCCTGAATCGGAGGAGAATCATTACATTATGAAATGTATAATGAGGGTTCTTGGGATTGCTGAGATATCTCGTGAAGTTGCAGGACCTTGCATCACTGGGTTGACGTCCATTTTGAATGAGGTTTGTAGAAACCCAAAAAATCCTGTTTTCAACCACTATCTGTTTGAATCAGTAGCCATACTCATCAGACGGGCCTGTGATAGGGATCGCTCTTTATTATCCCTCTTTGAAGCAAACCTTTATCCGTGCCTTCAGACAATATTGGCGAATGATGTAACTGAATTCTTCCCTTATGCATTTCAGCTATTGGCTCAACTGGTTGAGTTGAACACTCCCCCAATCCCAGCAAGCTATATGCAGATTTTTGAGATTCTTTTGTCACCTGAATCGTGGAAGAGATCTTCTAATGTCCCAGCCTTGGTACGTTTACTGCAGGCATTCCTGCAGAAGATGCCTCATGAGCTTAATCGTGAAGGGCGCTTGAGCCAGGTTCTTGGGATATTCAATAATCTAATATCATCATCGAAAACTGAAGAACAAGGCTTCTATGTGCTCAATACTGTCGTCGAGTCACTCGAATATAGTGTAATCGAGAGTTACCTTCGTTCTATTTGGATTGTGCTTTTCCAACAGCTCCAAAATAGGCGATCTATAAAATTTATTAAATGTCTCTTGATATTTATGTCTCTCTTTCTCATAAAACATGGCCCTTCAACACTCGTAAATACAATAACTCTTGTCCAATCAGACATATTCACTGGAATCTTAAGGCAGTTTTGGATACCTAATCTAAAGTTTATTGCTGGAGCTATTGAGGTTAAGCTAACTGCAGTTGCGTCAACTAGACTTATTTGTGACTATCAAGCCCTTGCCATGGAAGACTGGGGTAAGCTTCTGGATAGCATTGTTATCCTTCTTTCACGATCAGAGCAGGAAAGAGTAGTGGAGGAGCCTGAAATGCCTGATCTTACTGAAAATTTGGGCTATTCTGCAACCTTTGTTCCTCTTTACAATGCTGGAAAAAAAGAGGAGGATCCTCTCAAAGATATAAATGATCCAAAGGAGTTTTTGGTGGCATCAGTGTCAAGGGTTTCTGCTCTTTCCCCAGGGAGGTATCCCCAAGTAATCAGTCAATTCCTTGACCCAGCCAACCAAACGGCTCTGCTTCAACTCTGTAATAGTTACAAATGCCAAATTATTTGAGTAAGTATTATTACTGATACGATACCGTGTGGTATATGTCTCTCTGATTTTCAGTAGAATGTGAAAGAGAGAGTATTTATACACCCATCCTATCAAAATTTGCGACAGTGGCTTTTATTTTCAATTGATCAATCTAATATTGCATTGATGGTTACTTGGTTTTTAGTTGGTGGCTCTGAAACTGATTGGAGAAGGAAAATTTGGTTTCCAAAATCAATTGATATGACTTGTTTATCGTAGTTTACAGTTGTTTTGGCATTTTCATTTCTTGAATATTATGTTGAAGCTAATGTTCAAATGTACAAATGCAGCGTTTACATAATGCATTCTACTTTCTACTGAACTCGGAGAGAGTTTAGATCTAATGATTTTTTGTTGAAATTTTCAATTATCACGGTAATGCGATCTAATTATACTTTATATACTCTGTTAAAACCCCTTTTTGGCTGTTTGATCTTCAAGTTTTCTTGTTAAGTTTTCGTTCTTTTGCTTGTAATTTAAGTAATCCATATTTCTGCAGTTTCTTCAGGATAATTTACATCAATGGAAGAATTCATATTTTGGAGACAGTTGCTGATGGATGCTTTTGGTCTATCCACACTGCACGTCTTCGATTAAGGTCATGTTTCTGAATTCTTATCAAATTGAAGTCAACTGTCAAGCATGATATATCAAACTTGAACCCTTATTCTGGAATTTTTTATGTACCACTCTTGTTAAGTATGCATTTGGGAGCAATAGAAGGTTTTCAATGAAGTCAAAATCTTCGTAATTTGGACTTCTTCGAGTTGTCTTTGTTTTTTCATTCGAGTTATACCCAGAGGTCTGCCATTGGAACATATTTCAGTTTTGGCTCGTGCTGGAGAAAGTTCTCCTGGTTGGTGCATTTATATATTTCAATGTTTCGGAACCTGAGAGTTTTTCCACTGCTTTCTCAATGCCCTCTTTCCAGCTTTAGTTTCTGTTGTTTATACTATATTCTTGATTTTGGCTGCTCTTATCTTTAGAAGCTTTCAAAGATTGGAATAATTAGGCAGAGTGATTATTCAATCGATTTATGTTCTCAACCTCTGCAACGGGCATTTTTTTTCGTTTAATCTCGAAATGGTCGAGTTTAGTTAGACCTTTTGAAAGTATCTTCTGCTAAAGGAGTCTACTTGGATGTCCGAACGATCAATGTTTGAATAATGTTTTGTGTTTTTTTTGTTAATTTGAAGTTCATAGGGTACAAATTGCGACATTTGATCATGTTAAATTGACAAATCCCAATGAAATCCATGATCTAGTTCCATCACCGATGCTCAATAACGGCTATTTGAACGAAGACAATGTAGAAAAGTGTACGAATTCTATCGTGATGGTCTCTCAGGATCATTTGTGCACAAAAATAAAATCTACTATGGTGCAGTATATTACATTGCAGGTTAAAGTTTGCTTATGTCAACGAGTCGCATTTTACTTCAATTTGATAGATTTTAATGATCTTAAATTTATTTCATTTTGATCACAATGCAACATCGGTAATGTTTTGAAGCATATTGATAGTTCATCATAGCTAGGGGTGAGCACAACCCCAATACTAGTGCCTACGGTTTCAGAAATTTAGAACTGTAATCATAAAATAAAGTTCGGTTCTGGTTGAGCTCTGGCTAGTACTATTAGTGGTGAAAACACCCGGCCGAAAGTCAAATAATCTCTAATGTTAGTGGATATTTCCTTTGGATTGTCTTGCTGGTATAAAACCGTAAGATTTACATCAAAGTTGACCCCGATTAGGCCTAATTTTAGATCATCTATGCTCTCTAGACACTAAAGTTGAGGCATGATTTTGGGATTTGGAGCTCTTCACTCTAATTGCAGTTTAAATTAACATAATTTGATTCGAATAAATGTAAAAAAAACCCAATCTTCTTGACCAAAACCATCCATGGGTGGGGTATGATTTATTGATATACAGATCGAAACCCGGGTAAGAAATGGAAGTGCCTGTAAAGAAAATGTCTAACCAATCCTCTTCTTAACCCCGGTTTTTACCCGTCATTCCAGCAACTACCTGCAAAATCGGCAAAACACGAAAAGGTAAGGAGAGGGCTAATTCTGGCATCCGCCCAGCACTGCAATTGCTTCTCGAAAACATAAAAAATCAAAATTGAAGTGCATCCGTGTATACAACTTATTCTCGGTATAATTAAATCGACCATTCCAGTCCAATGATGAAGGCAACCTGTGGATTGATCTTAGTCTATAGAAACCACAGACTAGCCAAGCCGAGAATTGGAGACTGGTCGGAGTTTATAGCACAATTCTTATAAGCCCCTCACATTTAAGATATAATCAACTATCAATGCGAACAGATAAGAACCCGTGGCGAGCCACGTAAAAGTTGAACTGTCCAAGGTTTTACGAGATTAGAAACAGGAACGGATCAGAACCAGTGGGGGGCACATAAAAGTAGACTAACTGCATTTTTACAAGCAAAAAGAAGAATTGTGAAAGGCTTATTCTTACATCACTCAGAGCTGGCTGAGGAACTTGCTTGGAAGCTTCATAGGAATCCAGAATTGGCCTCACCACAGCCGGAAGGAGGAGGCCTGAAAGAGTCCACAGCCATACCAGATGAGTGAATCAAGAAGACCATAAAATTGATTGAAAGCCATTGCCGATTTCATTCAACTTGACAAAATCATGAAATTATCGCTAAATATCTACAGCATACATGCATTTACACCTTTTTCTCCAAGTATAGAAGCTAGGCTTCAGCCGAAATCTGAATTAAAGAAATTTAAGCTATTAGGTTGAATTAATTTGACCAGATTTCATAAATTCCTCTTCCTTACTTTACCAGCAAGAATTTCCATTACCAGATTATTCCAAATTTCTTGGCTACGAGGGTCGGTATATCACTGGTTAGTACGGCGTCCAAAATGAAATTCGAAAACCCTAGAAATTTTTACCCAAAACCAAGAACATGACTAATCGTTCCATCGCACTTCGAACAGAGACAAAATTGCGGACCAAGAACATGACTAATCGAAGCAGCAAATCGGAGGGAAGAGAACGGAAGCAGCGTACCGACGCCGCCAATTAGACAAGAAGCAAAGACGACAGGCTCTTGAACAACGAACATCTTGAGCTTCTCCATGAACGGCATTTCGTCGTTGTCGCTGATAAAACCTTGGCGCCTGATTAAAAACGTAATCTTGATTAGCCCTCTCCAAGTCTCTCGTATGTATATATATATATATACATGCTATCAGGTAGAGCTGGCAATCGAGCCGGCTCGAGCCGGCTCAAGCCCGGGGAAGACCGGCTCGTCGAGCCAAACGAGCAGAGCCAGTTGAGCCTATTCGAGCCGGCTCGCGAGCCTCGAGCCTCGAGCCTAAACGAGCGAGCCGATCCGAGCCAGTCGAGCCTGTCAAGCCTAAAAGAGCCGAGCCAAACGAGCCACATAAGAAAAAAAAAATTTTATATATTAAAGTTGTATAACTTATTCGATATTATGTAATGACCAATTTATGCATATTGTTTTCTTCAAGCCAAAAAAAAATTTGCATGGTAACATTTGTATGTATCGCCTCCATTACGCAAAAGAAATAAATTAGCCATATCACAACTACAAATATCCAAAGTAAGACATTGTGTCTTTTGACTAATAAAATCACAAATGACGTTCCAATATGGTTTAGCATTTTCTAACATTAGATATGTTGAGTTCCATCGAGTTGAAACATCGGTTTTTAGTTTTCGAGGTTTCAGGTTTGCCGCTTTGCAAAATTCTCGATACTCTTGTTGTCGGGCGTTAGACGAAGAAATAAAAGAAATTGCACC
>QAOC01020906.1:465533-593517 GCA_003255005.1 Begonia fuchsioides
CTTTCACAACAATCATGCGTATTGCGGTCGACATTTAATTAGCGGTCGACACTTAAAAACGTTCTGGAACGTATAGCGGTCGACACCTTATTTTGCGGTCGGCCATCCAAATTTACATATGCATTAAGTGTCGACCGCGTGCATACTAAGTGTCGACCGCACTACAAGTGGTCTGAGCCAACCGAGCCAGCTCTCGAGCTGGCTTTCGAGCCGGATCGGTTGGCTCGGTATTTCCGAGCCCACAAGCCAACTCGAGCGAGCTGCACTCTCGGGCTCGGCTCGAGCCAGGCTCGAGCTGCTACAGTACCGAGTCAAACGGGCGAGCCAACGCTCGTTTGCCAGCTCTACTATGAGGTAGCCCCTCGTTTATTTAAATAACCAATATTCCAATTTATTTATTAATAAATAATAAGCTATTAATACTACTTTATCTCGATGTTTTTATGAATATTTGATAATAATAATAATAATAACTGACTTATTTTCAAAATTTATAATTTATCTCGATATTTTTTATAAATATTTAATCATAATAATAGCTGAAGTCAGTCGACATTTATATCTCAGATATCGTCATTGTCTCATCTAGGCAGAAAAGTTCACGACCTAGAAGTCTTTGCCGATGAAGAAATTGTAGAAATCATGCCCGCACGGGCATAACTCAGTCAGTTCAGAAATGATAGAGTTGGTAACAAGTGTCAATGTTTGAATCTTGACAGTCGCAGTGTGAGAGTTGTTACCTCCAATGTGGGGTAGCTCCTTATGGACGCAGATAAAAACCTCTCCTCTCTAGCTTACTGAATCACCGTGACTTACCTCTCTACAAACTGTTAAGACATCATCATTTGCTGTACTCTCTTTATTTTAAAAACTTCACTATACATAGGTGCATGGAAACCAAGTTTTGAGTTTGATTTTGAATAATTTAATGTTCTCTTAAACAAGGATTCTAGAGAGAGAATTCAGAGATAGGTAGAGAGAGAGGAAGAGGAGAGAGATTCTTCATCATCATTACAAGTTTGGACCAAATAATACACAACATTTGCAAATATATTTACATCAGAAAAATGGCAAAAAAGGGTATGAAATCTCAAGTAGAAATACAATTCCTAAAATGGAGGCAACATCCACCCAATAGTCCACCCCAGAAGCAACCCAGCTCCAACCAAGCTCAATCCCACTGCAAATGCAACCACGTACTTCCCCATTTCATCTCTTGCTTCCCCTTGCTCGTGTTTTCTCCGCCTCTCCGAGTTTCTCCTTCGTTTTCTACTGTCGGATAAGAATTGCCAATCTTTTTCCTTCGCCTGAGAGCGAAAGCTTTGGTCGAACTGTAAGAGTCGAAGCCATTGTTTGTGGGCAAAAAGTTGTGATGCTTGTTTGAAGAAGAGCTCGACTATGTGCTCCTTCTCGTCACGAGCCTGCTTGGCCGCTTTCTCTGCTTCCCTTGCTCGTGTTTGGGAACGTCGGAGAGCTTCTAGTAACTCTGCTTTACTTGTATCACCTTTCGGATATTGTCTAGCCCCCGTGTAATCTTCCTCGTTCGAACAACTGTTTTGTCAGAGGAAAGTGATTTATAAGCTTACGTCAACAATTATTATTTGAAAATTGTTAGGTTTACATTCTTAACATACCATCTTAACTTATTTTTTGACGTGTCAAATTTTGATTGATCAAAATACTTTAATAAGATAAATCAGAACTCGACACGTTAGAATGTAAGTTAAAAGAGTATTCCAAGAGGCTAAACGTAACATTACTCTAATTATTTTTAACAAATTTATGATGAGTTTGGAAAGGAAGGATAATCACTTAATGTTTCGATCATACCTGAATGATCCATGAGAAAAGTTCCGTGAGCTTTCTACTAGCACCTCTTCTTTTCTTTGCGCGGCGATAGAATCCACAGTTGTAGCTTGGGATTTCAAATCTACTTTCGACATCAATGGTCTTGGCATATGCTCGTAATTCCTCAAGCACGGCTTCTGAGGTGGGGGAAGATCGCAATTTTGAATGCATTCGTGTGTTTTTCTTATACCCAAATAAACTATATCGTCAATGTCGGTGGGCCGCCACCAGGGCAAAGTTTTTTCAACTTTAATCCAAGGAGTATCTAAATCTATCCCAAACTCATTTGAATGCTTGGTAACCGGTTTGCAGTCAAAAGAATGCATATCCATTAACTCAAAGCTTTCCTTGGCATCAAAATCATTGATAAAATTTTGATGAAGTTGACGATAAACCGGGTTCACTTCTTGCTCTTGAAGTGAAGAATCATCTTTACTATGATCATCAGTGCAAATAGAATTGATCTTCCGCGTCTTATCCCTGTTCAATGCCGACTTTGAAGTTTCAATCTCAATTTCAAGTGCCTCGGGTCGTTCTTGACCCAAACCGATTGGGTGTCCATAGTCAGGTTGGATATGAACCCACCACCTCGCACCAGGAGGTAAATTAGAAAAGGATGAGCTGTTACTAAGAGGCATGAAACCTTTAACTGGATGATTAGGTCCATCTGAAGGATTGTTGGGTCCAGAATCAAACTGTTTAAAAGAGGACGATGAAGATGACTGGCAACAAGCTAATTTTGGTGCTCTTTTGGCATCTTCTTGAACAAAGCAACGATTTGCTGTTCTTTGCCAAACAGCTCTTGCCTCTGCTGCTGCCATTGTTATCTCCTATTCTTAATTAATACCTTCTTTCCTCAAACTTTCAGAATCTGTTGAAGTTGTTTTATTCATGTCAACGTTCACATAACATTTCTGAATATAAATGAATGAGAGTTATAAGGTTGCCAAAAAACACTACAATGACAGGTCCAAGACAATGGGAACAGTATAGAAAATGAGTAAGAAGTTCAGATAAAGAAAATAATTAGTCATATGAGGTTTTGAATCCCAGTTTAGCCAAACATCTAAATCGTTAACATTTGGTCAGAATATTGCAGATTTCAAAGATAATAAACATAATTTCTAGGAAACAACCTAGGTCAAATTAAGTTTTAGGCTAACACAACCTAAACCAATCTAGCAAGAAAAGCGACTAAAGATTATCCACAACACACACACACACACAAGCATAAAGTAAAAAAAGAAACCCATGAAAGAAGCAAAAAAATGAAGATCTGGGTAGACGAAAAAGAGCGAAAACAGGCAATTGAAGTAACAAATCCACCAGAAAACAAACAAAAAAATTAAAACAGGACGCATATGAGAGAAAGAGGGAGTGAGCACCTTGAGATAAAAAAAAAACACACAAAGCAATCACCCAGAGAAGCCGAGAGAAGCCATTGTAGAGCCCAGAAAAGAGGAAATCCAGAAAGGGTGGGGAAGAAGACGAGGATTGTCAGCGAAGAAACAACGGGGATTGTCTGATGTCTTCATCCTTCGCTGTCCGTTTCGCAAAAGTTCATAATTATGGAGGGGGAGAAAGAGAGATTATGCTTATTACGACGTCGTTTCATTTGTTTGCATCTTAATTAGATTTTTTATCATATCAATTCATGTCTAAATAATATTACGTTTATTTTTTTAATTTAATTTTATTTTCAATAAACCCACTCCTTAATTTTTTAATTTATTACGTTAATTACATTTATCAAATCAATTAGAGGGTAATCACAACAATATCCTTAAAAAACATCAACTTTACCATGTTTATCGGTTTTTTAAAATGTTAAATAGATTATCGAAAAGGTGGGGTCCCATATAATTAGAAAACAATTGGTCATGGTCCAGTTTCTCAGAATAATCGATGCTTAAAGGGGGAGGGGACGGATTACCGACCATGATGGATTAATCCAACTCGGCAAATTGAGATTGATAAAGACTACGAATTAGGTAAAGTAGAAGCCATTAACTTCTAATTCAAAGACTCGATATGAATTAGTCACTAAGATGGAATTGGTTCAATTCGGTTTGTTTCTTTTCAAGATGGAGTGGAACCAAATTCGATTCAATTTTAGGTAACAAAAATTGAGACCGAACAACGAAAAACCTCGGTTTATGGGTTGGTATCTGATTTGGTTTCGGTCGATAGGACTTTTGGTTTTTCTAATTTGAACTCGGTTTTTTTTTCTTGTTTTTCCACGCCGCTACCCCTATTTTTTTAAATGTATATAGTTAAAAAAAATTGTATCGTTTATGCGTCGATTCTTAGACCTTTCTGAGGTACAGAGAAGCGAAGATTATCGCCCTTAGTTCAAAGTTCATCCATTTGGTTCAAAATTTGACTTTTAACCTCAAAAAAACCGAACCAAACCAAATCCTTGGTTCACTCACCCATTCAAACCGAACTGTGTCCAACCCTTGATCCCGTACCGCCACTAAGATCTTGAGTCCTGTACTTTGAAATTGGTATTGAATTATTCAAATTCATCCTGAGAATAATCATTTTCCTTCACAAGTAATAACTTCATGCAATGGCATCTCAAAATTACACACCAAACAATGATAATCCTGTCAAAATAGGTTCACAATCTCAAAAAAATTACTCACCCATTTTCTGCAACCTTTAAGAGATCAAAATTCGGTCATTAGAAACGAACCTTCGGGTCGACTAGAACGATGGCCATCCCGATCAATCTGCAGCTAATAACAATGGTACTTCCGCCGGGTTATGACGGATCGGTTTTTGGATTCGTTCAACACGGGTTCTATCAACGATCAGAACCTCTAATTTTCTCGGGCAAGAGCCGAATACTTGTGCCATTTCTATCTAGCCTATAACATTTTCAGGATTGAATCAAGGGAAAGCTAATCGTACAAGGTACTGCAAGGAGAAAAGTGACAGAAATCAAAAGCTTACCATGATAAACTGAAGAGTAATTTCTCCATTTTTCATGAATTGAGTCCATGGATTTACTCCTTGATTTTGCAGCATGATAATAAGTTAAAGTTCAACAAGCTTTACAGAACCATCTCCCCCACAAGTAAGAAAACCATGTGAAACTACTTGTATGTCTGTCACTGCAACCTGAAACATTAATCACATCCATTAATGAAGTCAAGGGAAAAAAATAATAATTAACTATGTCAAAGATTTACCCGAACAACTCCGCCAAAGCCTCGAGAACTTGGCTGCAAAAAAAGATTTCTTTCGTGTAATTTTGGCCAATGATACATCAATCTAGCTCTTTTTGCATCCCAAAGTTTAACATCGCCGTCTTTACTTCCGGTCAAGAACAAACTTGTATTGGGAATGGTAGATATTTTGGTGACACTACTGGTGTGAGCTTTTGGTATGTACCAAATCATTCCTTTTGAATTTAGTTCGCCATGTTTGTCATCATTCTCCGTCAGCATGTCATGGTGTTGACTTTCGTCAAACTGCTTGTTCCGTTTACTTTTTCCAGTAGCTATGTAACGAAAATCGTGAAGTCCAACGTCACCATTTTTCCCGCCTGTTACTACAATTGGCGAAATAGAGCCACTTCCTATGTCATTATCAAATACACAAAGAGAGGTAGCCCCACCTTCACATTGAAACAGAAATTGTTGGTACATAGGATTCAGATGAGATATACTTAATGAGGTTACTAACTTGAGGTTATAAACAAGCTAATAAGATGTAATTGAAGTTGTAGAAAGTCCAAGATAATAACAGTGTTCCACGTCATAGAGCTACACGATCATAGTTAAATTCAGAGTAATTATCAATCAACACTTTGTAATTTCAAATATTATTCAATTGATACCTTAAACTTTTAATTGTATTAATTGAAAATTCAAAGTATGGCTGTTTTTTAACTAAAACCTTAAACTTTTAATTTATCAATGTTAGGTATCAGTTGATAAAATTTTAAAGTTTAAAATGTTAATTGAAATACACTCATACTTTAAAGTGTTAATTAATAAAATTAAAAGTACAAGATGTCATTTGAAAAATATTCACACTTTAAGGTGTCGCAATTGATACAATTAAAAGTTTATGATGTCATATGAAAAACACACCCAACTAAATACAATGTGTCATTTTGAAAATATTCATACTTTAAGATGTGATCAATTGATACAATTGAAAGTTTAGGATGTCATATGAAAAATATTCTCAAATATAATATGTCTATTGATAAATACTCTTGAATTTATTATCAACATTCACCCAAACGAAAAAAAAATAAAAATGAGTTAGAATAATAGCTCTGCAAAAATTTATGATCAAATAAACAATTGTGAAGTGTTTGCCCAAGATTTTATAATTTGCAACATAAACATGATGTTAACATGCATTTTAATACTAATGATTGAGTAAATAAAAAAGAAAACCTTCGTGACACAGAATGGAAGCTTGGGAGGACATGGGTGGAGCCAAAGTATCCCATATGATCACATTAACACCAGTGGAGCTGTATCCAGCCACAGCAATAATGGATCCACTTGATGAAACAAATGAGACATCCCTGATGATAGAATATTCAGTTTCATCATCAAATTGAAATAACAATTTATGGTACTTTGTTTACAAACACCTAAGAAACCACCAATAAACAACTAGTCAAATATGGGTAACCGCAGGTAGAATAAGTATCTATTCATAGAATGATTTATCATTAAGTCATATCCTTCGATAGGATGATTTGTTCTTTCTATATTTTCTATTTTTGTTTCCTTAATTAGATTATGTTTAACTATATAACTAGCAAATCTTGCAAAACTATTTTCGTAAAACTATTGCTCCCAGGGCAGTGGCTCTGTATTAGGGGTGGACACAGACAAGTCTAGTTCCGGGATGAATTGAAACTGGAACCATGAAATACAATGTGATATTGGTTTGTTCCGGTCAAATTCTAATATTTTAAAAAACATCTTTTTATTGTACTTGAGTGAGATTTTGAGTATGTGGACTAAGTTTGAAACTAACTTTTGAATTTATTTTGGATTTTATTTAGTTTCGAGTCAGGCTTTATGCGGCTTTAGGTTCAGTTTTATTAGAATTCGGGTCTCACAATCTCTGCTTTGGTTTAACGATTTTTAAGAATTGAGACCGTAACCAAAGCAGAACTGTTGATTCTAGTATAGTTTTCGATACCGTCTGGTTTTGCCCATCCTTATCTAATATCATGTTAGCAATGGATAGGAGGAGAATAATATTTAGTACTATTTCAATAATATGGTAAAATATTAGCACACAATTTTTATATAAATAATGAACTTTATTCTTAAGAAAACTAATAACTATGGAAATTAATTTTTAAGAAAACTAATACCTAAAAAATCAATTCCTAATTTAATATAAATTAAGTCTATCTTAATTACAAAAATATTAATCTTAATTCTTAACAGTTATGATATAAATGACTACAACTGTATAGAGTTAAACTCTAAAAAACTTACGAAGCATAACGATTAAAGCAGAGAGATGATTCAGTAGGATTAACATTGCTCCTTCCTCCGACCTCTAATTGCCATGTACACACTGTTCCCTCTAAGGCAGCACTAGCAAATCTGTGTCCACAATGATCGAACTGCAATGCTGATATTGAAGCCAAAGAATAATGTGGTGGGAAATTCGCAGCAGGCGTCGCACCATAGGTTGCACTAGCTTTATCCTTACCAAACTACAGTTTTTACAGTTTCGTGTAATCCAAATGTGAGAAAAGGGGCATTAGAAAGAAAAAAAAAACAACTAACAAACATGAGCGCATAAAATATCAAGAAAAGGATCTCATGATCCTGAACTGATTTTACCTAAGCAGATCAAATTGTATTATTGTCACTAATTGATTTCTTGTGTAATATTAATGGATAGGAGGGGTGGGCAGATCCGACCCAATCCGACAATCCGATCGGGTTGGATCGGATCGGATCGGATCGGGCAAAGGTATTCGGTCGGAAAATGCAAATTTTGATCCGACAATCGGATCGCTTATCGGATCGGATTGCTATCGGATTCAATGCGATCCGATCCGATCCGACATTCGGATTGAGTCAATCCGAATGGCTATACTTTAGCAAAATTGAAATCCCCAAATTCATAAATCATAACCCTTCGGCCTTCTGAAATCCCGAGTCCCCGACGATCGACGCTGAAGTCCGAACTCCGAACCCCTACGACGAAGCCGACGAACCTCGCGACGAACCCCGGCGAACCCCGCGACGAACCCGAGAGGTGGCGAACCCCGCGACGAACCCGACTAACCCCGCGACGAACCCCGAATCCGATAACCGACGAACCCCGACGAACTCCCAACCCGAGTACTGTGATTCATAAGGTATGATAATCTTTACAAATTGATGATTTAGGTTTGTGAATTGTGAGTATCAACTTGTTACTCGATAAATAGTTGAATGTTGAAAGTTGAAACTCCAACCCGACGCAAGCCCTCTCGGATTTGTGATTTCTGACTTGTGACTTGTGACTGTGAGTATATTATTCACGTGATTTGTGAGTAAATCCGAGACTTAGCCGATTAGGCATTTATCCCGTAGAATTGGTCCAATGCAAACTGCAAAGGGGTGGGCTTCCTGTAAATTGGATTTTAGATTTCAGTGAGTGCAATTGTGGTTTGTTACATTGTGGAAATTATGGGTTGTTACATTGTGAATATATGAAATATAATTATATAGTAAGAAACCCGAGACTTTATGTTTAGTGTAAATATGTTTATACCTTTATACCTTAGAATTGGATGTTTTTTTGCAGAATGGAAAGTACAGCTTCTGCAACTATCGACACAACGATACAATCAACATCTACAACTCCTATTACAACTACGAATCCTACTCAGCCTGAGCCTGCCACTAATCCAAGAAAAAGAGCATTGAGGGCTGCATGCTGGGATCATTTCACATTAGTTGATGGATGTGATCCGGAGGATCCGCGAGCTAGCTGCAACCATTGTGGCAAAAACTATGTCTGTCATACGAAGAAGGCAGGAAGTTCAAATATGACAAAACATTTGAAGAGTTGTAACAAGTATTGGTTGGCCACAGATAAATTACAGAAGAAATTGCCTTTTACGCAGCTTAAAGAAGAAGCAAGCTCGTCTTCTGTATCATCTTTCACGCAAGCAGAAGCGCGTGAAGTACTCGCGAGGATGATTATAACCGATGAACTCCCGATGAGAATGGTTGAAAAAGAAGGATTTAGAAAGTGGTGCGCATATCTTCGGCCCGAGTTGGTTTTACCTTCGCGCAGGTCGTTGTCAAGGGATATCGAGAGCATTTATAAGAAAAAAAAGAATCAGTTGAAAGAATATTTGATCAGAAGTAATCAGAGAGTTTGCTTGACAACGGATACTTGGACGTCGGCCCAGAATACAAACTATATGGTTTTGACATGCCACTTTATCGATGGAGATTGGAAATTACAAAAGAAAATTATAAATTTTCGGCAGATTGATGACCATAGAGGAGAAACTATTGGAAGATTAATTGAGCATTGTTTGCGTGATTGGGGGATTGAGAAGGTGTTCACTATTACGGTAGACAACGCCTCCTCAAATGATGTGGCCATTGCACATATGGTTAAGAGTTTGCGACATTGGAGTGGTTTGGTTTTGGATGGAGAGTTCATTCATGTGCGATGCTTTGCTCATATCACCAATTTAATTGTCAATGATGGGCTTAAAGAGCATCAAGCTTCTATTAGTCGAGTACGGAGGGCGGTGAAGTACGTTAAGTCCTCACCAGCACGTTTACTGAAGTTCAAAAGTTGCATTACCATGATGAAGATCACATTTAAGGGCAATGTGACATCTGATGTGCCTACTCGATGGAACTCCACATACCTTATGTTGGAAAGAGCTGAGAAGTATGCAGCTGCATTCGACAAACTTGCAGAATCCGACACTCAGTTCGTAGCATATATGGGAGAAGAAGGGCTTCTCACAGACGAAGATTGGGTGGATATTCGTCAATTTAGCAAATTTTTGGAAATTTTCTATGATTCGACGGTTGCAATATCAGGTTCGTCGTACGTGACTTCTAACATGTATGTTAGTGAGGTATGTCGAATGAAGCTTAATATTCAAATGCATGTTGAAGGTTCTAATCCATTACTGAGCTCAATGGCTAATGGCATGATTGCAAAATTCGACAAGTATTGGGGCGACGTCGAGAAAATGAATAACCTTATGTGGATTGCAGTTGTTTTGGATCCTCGATGCAAAGCAAATATGTTAAAACTTTGTTTGACCATTCTCATGGGGGACGAGCGGGGGTGTGAATATTATGACGAGGTGGATGCTCTTTTGCGCCGACTTTACAGTGAGTATAAGGGTTCAAGTGACGAACCATCGAGTTCGTCCAATGTTAGCGCACCACTACTGAAGGATCCTTTATTTTCTAGATTATACGCCGGGTCATCTTTTACGGAGTCTAGAATTAGTAGGTCGGAACTTGACGTCTACCTACATGATGCTGTTGAAGAATTTTCTGATAGTCTAGACCTTTTGCTATGGTGGAAATTGAATTCCCATAAATTTCCGGTTTTGAGTCGGATAGCGAAGGATGTGTTAATCGTTCCAATTTCTACAGTGCCGTCGGAGTCAGCTTTCAGTTGTGGTGGTCGCGTTATAGACTCATTCCGGACTTCTCTATTACCAAAGACAGTGGAGGCCCTTATATGCACTCAGAGTTGGATCCGTTCTGAATCTGAGACTCCACTTTTGTCGGAGGTATTAGAAGATTACAAAACGATTGACGAAGGTATTGCTCAACTACACATTATTTATTAACATGACTGTTTATTAATGTTATGTTAATAATTATGTTTTATATGTTTTTGTAGAAATTTCGGAGAATGCAACCGGGGGAGATGTAGAGCCGATCATTGAACTCTAAACGGCGGATTTTGATTATTTTGTATGGTTTATTTTATGTATTATGATGACATTATGAATTGTTTTTGTATTCTGGAATTCTGGTTTTCGATTATGATAGTTTTAGTCTTTCAGATTATGATTGCTTTACATTATAATTGTAATGAAATATTATCGTTTGAGTTAATTGATGTATTTGGATTATGGATAGTTTTGAATTATAATGAATTATGGATCAATTTTTTGGGATTATGAATAGATTTCAAATTTTTAGATTAGTTGTATGTCTGGAATCTTGGATGATAGTTTGAATCTTGGATGATATATTTTGGATTAGGTTCTCGTCTCGGATTGCAGGGAAAATCGGAAAACACTCAAAAGTCAAAAGAGGGATCTCGGATTTTTGACCAATCCGATCCGATCCGATCCGATAATTTTCGGATCGGATCGGATTCGGATAGAGTTTTGGAGCCGATCCGATCGGATCCAAAACTCCAATCCGAAAATTGTCGGATCGGATTGGATCGGCCGACGCCCACCCCTAATGGATAGGGTCTCATTGGTAAATGTAAGAGGATATTGTGAAAAAAAGTGAAATCTTCCTAGTATATGAAAGACTGAAAAAGTGATTTTGTTGCTGTAGAGTAAGAAGCCTTTGTATTTTAATATATGCAATTAATATATTAGGAGGCATTAGAGCAGTGTTTACATTTCTTTAGTATGAGCCAACGCAAAAAACAAGAATATTTCCATGATGGATCAGCAATCAGATCATTTCCAGGTCTAAAAACAACAATACTAGTTTCTATACTAAGAATGTGCAAAAAAAAAAATAAGAACAGAAATATGACAAAGAAAACATGTGGATTATAATTATCATATTCACAATTTCTTATTCTCTTGATCTAGTTTAAATATCTTGGCATATAGAAATGAAATGTCCATATAATCTCATAAAATAATTAATGATCCTCTCTATTTCATTAAAAAAAATTAGAACCTTAAAGTGGAATTTAAGTATATCATCTCATCCACAAAAATAAGGACTCCCTTCCACACTAA
This sequence comes from Begonia fuchsioides, assembly GCA_003255005.1. Taxonomy (NCBI): domain Eukaryota; kingdom Viridiplantae; phylum Streptophyta; class Magnoliopsida; order Cucurbitales; family Begoniaceae; genus Begonia; species Begonia fuchsioides. The sequence continues at coordinate 477,358 of QAOC01020906.1, forward strand.
GTTTGCGAAAACATTAAGATTGTGCATGGATAAGTGCCCCAAAGAAAAGGGCGGCTTAGTGTAAGATTGTAAATTTTATATACAAAAAAAAATTGAGGACAAAATAAAACGAATGAAGGGCATAAAATGAATGAGTAAATGTAAGTTTAACTGTCAAACTAATACCTCCCATAGATATATGTGTGCATTGCTCGAACCAACCAAGAAAAAAGGCATCAAAGGATGGCTGGACAAAGCCCGTGCACTTATATTTTCTACAGACACGGGACGATCCACAAACTCCTCAAAATTCTCTTGAGTCTCCCAACTCAAGCTCGAAGCACCAATACCAGCATAACCAGGTATTCCAAAGGCACCACCCCCGGTTAAGTCTCTCCCGGGCCTAGCCACTGAACTCACACTGGCATCATCGTTTCCAGGGAGAGCTCCATTTTTTATACCATGACCGACTCCAGGAGATGCACACATTGAAGCTGATGTCGGTTCAGAATCAGGCCATTCACTGGGTGGCCAATCAGCCTCAGGCCATATATAATCCGTTGGATCTGGGATGGTATCATCATCTTGCCATTTGAAGAAAACTATGCCCTGAACGAGAAGTTGAAAATGAGACCTAAAGTAATGTTCCAATGGATTATATATGGTACACAAATAAGAGTCATTAGTCGCACATCAGCATATATTCACACTTAAATACTATAAATATTTAGGCAACAGCATGATTCATATAAAAAATTACTAAAATAAATCTTCAGCATGACAACTCTAACATCACTCCCTTTTGATATTCATTTTTGATCAACTTCATCAAGATTAGACTAATTAGATTCTAGTAAGTCTTTCAATAAATTTTTGGTTTAGTAGTAAAACAACAAGACATGAAATTGTGAATTCCAAGAGAAAAGGATAGTCTGAAAGTCAAAGCTACACGACCTGATGAGTATCAAATGCAATTGAATGAATTTATCAATGCAATCCAGTTTGAAAGCAAAAGCTTTTCAGAATTCCACTTTTGATTTTATACATAAAAAAAAACACCCTAAAACCCCAACTCTGCCTATCCTTATAACCGTCTGACCCCAATATTCTCCGAAAACAGCTATCTAGAAATTCAAACTCTAACTCAATTTGAGTCCAAACTAAACAATCAATATAATTCTAGTCTAATCTAACCAATTCATGCGTGACATTTTAATCTGAAATATTGTATGCTTATTTTTTTCCTCTCCTTGAATAATCATCCAGTAGCTTATGAGAATCCCATTTAAGTAGTAGAATAATTTGAGGAATGGCTACCATCAGAGAGAGAGGGAGAGAGTGAAAACCGACACTGGTATATTTAACAAATCAAAGACATGGGTCGTACCAACCCAGCTACTTTTTTTCTGTGTTTCAGATAGAAAAATCTTTGTCTCAAAATGATAACAGAAAACGGAGTCCCAAACCACAACCATCTGCATGCTAAAACATAAATAAAAAAACTGAGAACAAAAATTGACCTTTTTATTGCTGGAAACTGCAGCTTGTCGTTGATCTATGGAGTTGATGCAAAGTGCCTAATCAACAGAGAATTCTATTACCATACAGCATCAAAGTTTACATATTGATCATTCAAATAAGTAAAATCTCGGAATAGTGCAAGATTACAGCTGATAAAAACATAGATCAATCATGCAACGAAGACTTGACTGCAGTAAAGATTACCTCCAAAAGCTCTCCATTTCTCTTGTACACTTCTCTAGGATATTCGAAAGGTATGACCTCCTTGAGGATCGTATTTTTCTGCCATGAGCTTAACAAAGTACGTCTATTACTAAATGGAACACTACCTGATGATCTGGTGTCTCTACTGCTTAAAGATTCTTTAGGACTATCAATTTTATCAGTGTCGTGTAATTCTTCGGCCTCTTTAGAAATGTCACTCCATTGTCGATAGGGTTTGTGACTAAAATAATGCAACAAATTCATCCTTTCTAGTGCAAAGCCTTCAAGCACTATATCTGGATCAGCTATGATATTCCATAATGCTTGATAAGCATCTTCATTGCTCATTTTATCAATATCAATAATGTCTCGGAAAAAATGTTCATTGCGGTCTCTAAGTTTTGATTCGCCAGATTTTTCTAACCAAAAAACAGTACCAACATCCAACCCCTGGTCTAGTTTATTTTGCATTAGCCATGCCAGCTGCTTTACGCGATAAGAAGAAACATGTGTAAAAGTGGTCTTCAGCAAATTGGTAACACTCAACAAGATACGTCTAATCAGTTCATTTGGATTGTTTTGCAAATCTGGTTCTAGATTTTCAAATCTGGATTCCTTTATTTCACATCTACGATCATCAAACTCATTACCCTCAGATTCATCAAATTTCATGTTCAGCTTATGTTTCATGAACCTAGAGAGGTGTTGCCAAAAACACAACCCAATGATAAAGCAACTTTCATCTTTTGGAACTGGAAGCATGGAATCTCCACGTTCTTTGTTTTCCAAATTTTCGAAAGCCAGATTGTCTCTATCCTCAATACCATTAGCCATTGAATTTTGAGCCAAATAATCAGCAATCTTTGGCATGAGTTTCTTTATCTCTTCCATGACAACCTCAAAAGGAGTATGTAAGTTTGGAAAATTAATAAATAAGGGCTGTAGAATCAGTAGTAGGCCTTTGGGGTTTCTCTCAAACCAAAACGATGCATTATACAGAGTATATTCAACCAAATCTAGTAGAGTTAGAAGCTTCAACATGAGGTCCTCATCAAAAGCACATGATACAATTCTCAATATAGCTCTTAGATTGGATAAGGATTGCAGAACACTTTGAAGGTGAAACCACAGATGCCACTTGACTTGAGCTTCATTGTGAATTTCATTCATACAACAGATAGTGAGGTACCTTGAAACGGAAAAGGATATTTCTTTAGCAGCCTTTTCTAGTGGCTTGTCAAGCAGAGAACACAACAAGAAGGAATCCACCTTAAAGTTCCGTTCTTCAGTTTGTAGTTGAGTAGCAAATTGATGTAATATATAATTCCCAATAAATGTCAGCCCATGGTTGCAAAGTGAGACTAAAATCTGCTTTCAAGGGGAATCAATCAGTTTCTAGGGCAAAAATAGATGTGCGAGATTCAGTAGAAGGAAAAAGAGAAATCGAAACAGACTTTATTACCATATTGATAAGCAACGAGGGAGGCAACAAAAATTTATGCTCAAATTGTGAAATGCAAGTGTATAACTTGTGCCAGAAACTTCCTGGTAATTCAGCATGATTCTCATAATTAAATTTCACCAAACACTTTTGATCTCCTGGAGACTCCGCAACCACATTTGGCCAGCTCAGGAGTTCCTTTATCAGTTTGTAAATGTATTGAACAGCTAAATTTAACTTGGCCTGATACTCAAGAAGGGTTGAAGATTTAGTAGACAGCCAATTGGGTGAATCATTTGAAGAACTAATCAAAATTCCGCGTAGAACTTCAGTGTGACTATTATCTAAACCAATCTCATGATCAACAGCACCAAGATTGCACGGGAAGGATGAAAGATATTCCAAAGCTTCAAGCTTACGATAAATGTAGAAAATATCAGTATCAATTAAAAAACTTACTAAACCATATGCAATTTATTTAAGAATAGAAAAGGAAAGAAAATCCTTTAGAAAAATTACACTGTATAAAGAAAGGATGTAACAAATTGATACATTCTAAAACGCAAGTTGGGATTTCGCACGATGCAGTAAAAAATATCAGTATCAATTAGAACAATTACTAAACCATATGCAATTTATTTAAGAATAGAAAAGGAAAGAAGATCCTTTAGAATAATTACACTGTACAAAGAAAGCATGTAACAAATTGACACATTCTAAAACGTAAGTTGGGATCAAGTCCAATAAATTTTGCACCACCCTGGAAATTCAACAAGGTTTGGAATTCTCCATACAAATTAATCAGATCAGCTTGGTAATTCTATATTATGGAGCAACACTATCACTAGGTTGACTAGGAAATTTTTGTATTCAGATTCCAGTTGATAATTCACCGTGCCAAAATATGTAGCCCATACAACATGAAAACGTTCAAGGGATTGAAGTACGCGTATGTAAATTGCCAATCCACCAAAACATAACTTAGTACCAACATTGTCTTTATGAAAGACAAATTTTTGCCTTCAAGCAAATATTAAAATACTTACTGGAAGCCCACATCTGTTCAAAGAAGTAGCTGTCATCAAGGCGGCCCACCTACAAAGAATTGCAGAATAATGCTCTCCTATAGTTGTCCTCATTTTACTTTTCGTTGCTAACATCATGCAAAATATACCAATTCTTGGGTCCAGGAAAGCAACATGTTTAATAGAAAAAGCTGATGTCTCTCTCATAGATTTCTTTGTAATTCCAAGTATATTCATAAAAGATTGTGCGTAATTTCCTAATTCCCACTGCATACAAAGTAAAGAAAAGGTTGAGTTTGCAACTGGATGATGCTATCCTGGGTGCCTACAAAGTCAAGCCCAAAGTTAGGTTCTTGAATTTGCCCATTAATGCTCAAAAATTAGCTTTATAACTTGATTTATGAAAAATATTATAGTCTTTCTTATTCTTTAATCATTCATTGTTTTAAAATATATTTGGGTTTTTGCGGTTGACTTTGTAGGCAATCCGGATTTCATCACTGACCCTACCCAAAACTAAGAATCTTGAAAAAGTTGGTTTCAGTCAGTATAAAACCTCAAGAAGGCATGCCAACAAGCAATCGCCTTTCTCAATAGCAGAGGGAAGCAAAACTTTTGTAATTAGTTTTTGCCCTTGTGATCCATCTCGGCCCTCAACAAGGCGACAGATTACAAGAGCAAGCTGCTCATCCCCAAGGTTTTTCACACAAACACTGACAGCAGAAAAAATATCGCCGCCGAGAAGAAAGAAAGCAATAGCTAACTCCAGCTGATGTCGACCCATTAAAACATAAGCATTCTTCAAAGCAGCTGCCTTGTTTTTATCTTCCTGATCAGAGATTAATCTCGGGTGATTAAGAAAAAATAATCAAGACAAGGAGAATATTTGCATGTTAGAACTTAAACTTTGGATTTCCAAAGGTAAGGTGAGGTTTTCAACTCTCAAGCTTATTATTTCTCGTCTTTTCTTATTCAGTTAATACACAATCGTGTCTATTCAAATTTCTAATAATGACTTCAAGATATGTAGAAGTTATTGAAAGACATGTACATAAACAAGTTTTTCACCTGTTCCACTTATCGTGAGATGTAAATGATATTCATTGGTTAGAATGTAATGCAGTTAATAGTTAATACCATTGACTAATCAATTGTCTACATCCATTTTGTTGTGAAGCCAATGCAATTTTTAATTTTATTATCATTTCATGCTATTATGTGCCACTTATTGGAAGTTTGAATACTGAAAACTTAAGGGAGTAAACTATGAAATTTAGTGGATATAGAACAAAGGGAAAACAAAATGAAAAGAGAAAAAATTAGAATAAAAGATCATCTCCTCCCTAATGGAAGATAATGTAACAATGGAAAAAGAGACTATTTAACACTAATAAGGAAGAGTCGCACTGGTTATAGGATGAAATCAATTCCTCGGCTACATGTAGTAATTTTATCTTAAATTTCATGTTTATGGTTTCCACTCGGCTCTTATAACGAAACAGAATTGACACTTCCTCACTCAATTAGAAACCACAGGATAAAATTTAGTGGATATAGCATAAAATACCTGGAAATTTCTCGAAAGAAATCCCACCAAAGGCTTGTCCTTCTCATCCCTGCTGATTTTAAACAGCCCAGCCAAAACTTGAAGCCTATTGAGTGCAATATACAACAACGCACAGTCCTTGGGATCTTTATTTTTTAGGTACTCAGATCTTGCTAATTTCTCCATCTACATTTATGTTTACGGAAAAAATAAACAAGGTTAAATATCTGAAGATCATAAATACCTAGAGAGAACATAGGATTGAATTTACATGTGGATATTTCAGTCTCAAGAAGCCAAAATACCAATACCGTGATAGAGCAATTAGCTAAGTAAAAAAGAAATAAAAACACTTGGACAAGAAGTCAATGACTTACAAATCTGCAACCTGAATTTCATAATAAACATCTCATCCACAATAAATGCCGGTAGATCAAGTTCATTCGAGTTACATCTATGAAAAGATACAAAAAATATAACTTGTTTGCAAATAAAGTAACATGAAACATTACCCTTCCGCGTAATGATGCTATGTCAGTAAACCAAAACCCAACTCCAAGACGGCGCATTTCTGGCCACGATGGCTTATCAGATAAAACTGAGGTCAGCAAGATATCCTGACAATCAGAGTGATAAGCCCATCCAATCATTCCTGAATCAATAACCATGTCCTCTAAAGTTGCTGACCTACCATATTTTCGAAGAAACTGTAGTTGTTGAAATCTCAATGTCGTCCAATACCTGGTAAGTGGAAATTCCACAAAAGAAATAAAATAACTTGGAAAACAATAATGACAATGGGCATAAAAATCCAAAAAAGCACAATTAAATTGAAATAAAGCTTCTCAAAGGGAAGGTAGTAAAGTTCAGCGACAAAATTGAACTAAAATCAAATTGGAAATAAAGTCAGAAAGATAATTCATAATAAGAATCAAAACTAAATATGATAATGTCCTTTGATCATCAGAATGTTGTAACAGTCTTCTTAACATCGGTAGGGACTTCAATGAATTCACATTCATGCTACATGTAGCTTGCATCAGAGAAATCTAATCATGAGGCACAGATACAACCCATATCTAATGTATAAATTTTACAAGAGTGAGAACTGGTTCTTCAATACCTTCTCCCAGGCTCATCAAGACTTTCATAAACGGATCCTGACAGCTGATTAGTAACTTCACAAAGAAGATCTATAATAGCAAGAATTTGAGACTTCTCCACTGTGATAAGGCCAGCAAATTCATAAAACTTTTCGATAGGCTCGGCAAACCCCTTGAGTTCATTTGATAAAGACGAAACAGATGAGCTATTGGCCACATTGGACTTCAAATTCAGATTTGATTGGCTCAAGTTTGTATGGAACTGAGACCATGATGTACCCCACTGCAAGCCTTTATCAGTTGAACTTTTTGAGGGAAGTCTTTCAAAATATTTTGATAGAGGAAGCTGTGGAACAGTAGGGCTAGACTTTACAAAACTGAATTTCTTTCCAGATTTACAATCTGAATTGAGAAACTCAACAAGGTGCCTCAATGCCGCTTGTGCACGTTTCCACTTTCCTAAGACAATAGTGGTTACATCTCTTGAGTTTGAAGTAAAATTACATACATGAGAAACCCATTAAAGGTTTATTTTTAAGTTTCTTTATTTTAGCAAAATATATAATCCTATGCATCACTTTGTATGCTGCCATAAGAAAAAAAAATAGGTGCTGAATCAGTATGTAATAGTTATATTTGGTTCTGCAAGATAATCCTACATATCGCAAGAATATTGTGCAATTGCTTACAACTCTGCTGAAATTTGTACAAATCTAACTCAACTAATTTTGTAGACCAGAAAATAAGTGAAAAAAAAAAGATCATTGGTAATGTAATCTTATTCTCCGCTAACGTTTTGATACTAGATCATACAAATGAACTATCTACATATCTACCAATCAACATTCCTTTTAGAGAGTTAATTATACACAAGTGATATGTATATTCTTTTTATCTAGGTGACAAATGTACAATCTGGGATGATAAGACATTCTTCCGAGGAGAAGAACAAACTGGTAAATGACATTACCTGAATATATCTAAAAAATTACTACCTGAATATATATTCATGAGAAGGGCCTCAGGATGATAAAGAGGTAGAGATCCACCCAATTTCTCAACCACATCCAATATACTTATATGATCAACTTGGGTCGCAAAGCCAAATTCAATTTGATCCTGTGATAGATAAAAATCATTGCAACGATGGTCATTGTTCATGCTGTCGCTGATAGTGGTTTGGATAGATAATTCTTTGGAAACATCAATATCATGATCGTTGAAGATAGCACGAGTAAGGTATTTTTCTCTGTACTTTCTATGATACTTTTTATCTAATAAGAACAACCATGGATTAACTACACAAAAGTAACTGTCATGCAAGATCACAGCTGTAGTCCTGGAACCCCAAAGAAAGTCACGAATTGGAGGTAAAGTATGAGCAATCCCTATACATAACCAGTTGTCTGTTTCTGTACTTTCTGGAGAGTATAACATAGTCTGACCACCATTGCGTCTTTGGGCACAGACATTAAATTCATTCTTAGAGCAAAGGCCTAGTAATAATTGACCATTGCCCAAAGTTAACCAACTTAAAACAGTGATATCACTTTTCAAGAATAATTTATCCGCTAATAAAAAAGACCCCGTATTACCAAGATGGGCGAATTCCCATACATGAACAGCACTGACAGAGCTTTTATCATTTCCCATGCATATGGTTGCAATCTTATGACCACCGTCAGTCACAGCCAAAGCACTAACTGCTTCTTCATGGGCAACAAACATGCCCACAAGCTCCCATGGAATGTGTGAAGTTAAAGAATCACCGATATTACTTTTCCAGAGTTTAAGAGTACCATCAGAACAGCCTGTTGCCATTGTATAAGCAGGATACTCAGAACAGTGCTGCTCAGTTATTGCTTTTTTATGTGGTTGAAGACTTGAAGATCCTGGACATACCACATCAAAACTTGAAACTTGATCATGGATATGAGGATGTGGTAGCTGAGATGAACAAGGAATTACAATTATAGCATACTGTTTACTACCAAAAGTACTTTCAAATCTCAATGAGCCGCCTACGCCAATATTTTCACTAATATCAAACTGGTTTTGAGGCAAGTCAAAAGAATGCAAAGTAATTTCCCATGATATAGCTTGAAAACTCTCCTTCCAAATTCCCAAAAGCATAAACTTATTAAAACAAGTTTTTTCGGTGCAAGCAGAAGACAAATGAATCGAAAAGATATTATTTGGACCACACTCAAAAGGACCATGACCAGTAAAAGGTACAGTACATAAGTAGTGACATTCTACACTCTCTTCTCCATTTGAGCAAATCCTAACTAAAAAACAATCTATTCCCCCTGCATGTCCAATTGCAAGTATCGACTGTTCGTCTATTATCGATGGTGTCCAGCACAAGCATGTATATCTAGAACAAGATTTTTGAGTGACAAGCTTTCCACAAAGTTCCCATGCTGAAACTATAGTAGGAGACCCCTGAATATGGCGAGAAACATTAGATGTCAACCAGAATAGAAGTAAGCCGTTAGAATCTAAAGAAACAGCTAATTCCACTTCACAATTGTGACGAAAAACCGAAACTTGTAAGATTTTCCCATTATGACCATTGAGATTCAACTTACCAGTGGCTGTACATGACAAAAAGTTCTCACAGTTAAATTTGCATTCTAGAACATTCTCCTTGTTAGTTTTTCGAGTATACAAGGTCGACCATACTAACCAATTACAGGGTAATAACTGAATAAAAGAGCACAAACTAGGAGCGCCGGACAAATGGTTCCTCGAAATGACAACTCTGTGAAGAAATAATACGTTACTCGAGCTAGAACAATTGTTCCAGACATCATGTTCCCCCTCTAACTCCTTCAGATCTTTTTTCTTCCACAGTGTGACTCGTGCAAATCGTAATGGAGATGCATCATCAAGACAGTGAATGGCCCAAAAGTATATAAAATGCCCAGGGACAAAACCAATTATCCATTCACATTTCCCATTTTCATTACGCTCAAGTCCTTCACCTGTTTTAAAATTACCCTTGATTTCTGTGGCCCATGCCATGCATGGATTCACATTCAGATTACCATTTAGAGGCTGATTTAACTCAATTACAGCAATAACATAATAACACTTTTTCACTGCCTGATTGTTCATATTCTTGGTGAAATATTTTACTTTTCCTCCATCAACCTCACTCCATAGTCTTGCAGTTCCGTCGAAGCAGCACGTAAGTAACACGTGCTTCTGTATAAGATTTACATCTTTGCTCAAAGGCCTGCTAAATGGCCTCCATTCAATCGATGAAACAGGTTGAGGATGAAGCAATTTGGATTTAACACACTCAGAACTTCCAGTGGTTTGACATACAATAACACATTTTGCTTCTTCATTATCAGAAAAGCCATTCTTTTGCAATTTACTCGGGTAAGATGCTGTAGCAAAAGGTCCTTCGATAGACCAACTAGAAGAAACCAGAGTTTGTGGTAGATCTGTTTTGAATTTCCAAGCTATTTCCCAAAATTGATCACTCCTTTTCCATAAAACCACTTCAACACCAACACCAATGATTCCATCACCAGCACCAGTCCATTTAATAGCCTCAACCTTCAAACACTGTAAAAGTATGGCATTCTGCCTCCAAGAAAAAGAACCTGAATATGAGTGAAGAATTTGAACTCGTATCGATCAAAAAATTCAAAACACGATGAACTAAGTAAACGACGTCCTTAACTTTTGTCCTCGGAAGAGAAAAAGAATATGAAGAAGAAAATATATAAAAGGAGAATCTATCTTGTCTATTAGCATGACATCATCTGGAGAAAGAAAAACAATCATTACCATTACCAAACAAGCAAAGTGATCTTTGAAAAAGCAGAGCTAGGTGGTGTAAAACGGCCAATAATAAAGAAGTACTAGGAAATTTTTAAGAACATAGAACACAAAATATTCTTAGGCTCTACAAATTTATCAACACAGTTCCATTAAAAAATTGACCAGCGTTTTAAAGTATGACTAACTCCGCAGTGCAAAGGAAAGCAGATTTTAGATAGTACTTAACAGAGTAATATTTACATTGTTGGAAAGAACAAAAAAAACCATCATCATGTCTTTGATAACTCATTCAACAACAAGGCATGGTAAATAAAGTAGGTCAATTTCCGAAATTTCAGACCAGTCCCATTTCTCAGTAACCTTCCTCTGCTTTGCTTAAAAGTAACTAAAAACATAAAATAAACGCAAAATTCCATGAAACAGAACTCTTTTCAAAGTGTTATCAAAACAAAACCATCAACATTCAATTACCTTCAGCACTCGTCAAATCATGAGAAAAAACCCATATTCTATTTCCCGACGCAGCAGCAAGATCACCCTTGGAGGGCAATGCGGGGGACCAAGAAACGGCATTAACAAGAGATGAATTATCATAGAATAGGTCCAGAATCTGCCGAAAAATTGGTCCGATCCGGGTTTCTTCGGGAGAGAGAGGAGAGGGGAAGTGAGAGATGACCAAAAGAGAGGAGGCGCCATAAGCAACCCAGGCGAATCCAGCGAAGCTGGGAAGCCAATCAATGGAGGTAGAAGAAGGGTCAATTCGAATAGGGGAGGGGGGAATTGATTCGGATGAGAGTAAGGGGAGGGGAAGAAGACGAGAGAGAGGCTCGTCGGAAGAGGTTAAGGTTGTGTCCGCCATGGGCGGTGGACAGACGGCTCGATCGCCGGAGTATCAAATCTTGCCACAGGCGAAACTGCACGGGAACTGAAGATGAAGACGACTTATGCATACTCTTTAATTTTACGAAAATAAAAAAAAAGATTGAAGTAAATTAAAAAAAAAAACTATTTTCCTTCATGATAAATTTAGATAAAAATCAAAATAAAACACTGAAAAATAAGAAAATAGGCAAAATATAAAATATAGAAATACTACAAAGTATAGATGTAGGCACGATTTGGCTTGGGTCTGGTTCTCACCTGGCCAGCCAAACCTGAATGAGTTTTGGGTTAAAAGGAGAACTCAAAATCCGATACAAACCGAAAAAAAATTCTCGACTCAAACCAAATGATTTCGAGTTGGGTTGGGTTGGTTTGGTTTGGTTCACATATAAAACTAAAAAAAATTACAAATGTAAATACATTGTAACTTTTGCAAAAAATTACAAGGTGTCGACCGCCTTTTGAAAGACATCGGGTTTTTCAGTTTGGTTTGGATTTTCGAACAAAAATCGAAAACCAAACCGAACCAAAATAGCCACAACTGAATCCGACCAAAAAACCGATTATTTGAACCAAAACATGACATAAACCCGACCCAAACCGTATGGGTTGGTTCGGGTTGTCCACTCCTAGTAATATTTGTTATGAATTATTTTCAATTTTAAAAAAATAATATTACGAGATTATTTTAAAAAAATTTAAAAATTTTATATGATATGCGTATTTTTAATAAATTATTTCTTTTTTTATAGTAAAATCATATAAATATTATAAATTCACCAAAACTCCCTCAATAGTTTCTTATAATGTTGTGTCGTTATAATAAAAATTTCAATTCATTCAAATAATATTTACTTAAAAAATTAATAAAATAAAATAAAAAATTAGAAATAAAATAGTCACGGTCGCACTAGTCTTATGTATCGATATTTCCAACTATGATCATAGAAAGGATCTTAAAAATACAATGAAGTTACAATTAAACTTTTCGGGTGTCTAATTATCGATCGTCTTACACTTACACCATAATTCATACTAAGTGGCGTCTAATACCTAAATTCTAACATCTCATATAACATTATCGACCGGATCCAAGTCATATTGTAATCTAATACGTTATACCCGTGTTTGAGATTTTCAATATAATTTTGTTAGTTATATAAATTCACTTGTTCGTGTTTTTATTTACTATATAATTTCGTACAGTGATAACACTCGAAGTTGTATTAGCTCATCATAAAAAATTGGGTACAGACGCACGCACGCACGCACTATCTCCTAGCAATCTTTAAATATTTATTATGTCACATTACAGTGCACCTGGACGACATATATCTCGGTAGTGTATGTACGTGTATCTCTTGTATAATGAATGATATTTGAACATGCTCACATTCGTTTAACAAAGGTACCGAGTAAATATATATTCTATGCCTCGAGCTCACAAGATTAACTCGTTTTAGGAAAGCCGAGCTTGCACCGATGGAACTTTAGCATCGAGAAATTACGGACACAGAACATTAATTAATTAAAAAGTCAAAAATAGATCATCATCGTTCATGAACTTCCATTGCTTTGCCTAATTTGGAGTCTTGAATTAGGTACATTGCTGACCAATTGATTAATCACGTTCTGCAATGCGTTAATTATTTAATTAAAGATAACCCCACTTTTAAAAGATGTAATTCTGTCACGTAAGCATATTATATATTTTAATATATAGTTTTCGATTAATCAAATTAATCTCCACGGAACGACGTCGTATAAAAGTTTCTATATCTTCTGTATTATTATCACATCACCTTCTGTACAAACCGACTTCGAGGGATGGTGACTCTGCCGTTGTTTCTTTGCTGACAATCTTCATCATCTTCTTCTTCTTCTTCTGCTTCTTCTTCTTCTTGTCTGTTTTTGCATTTTCTCTACCCATGGCTATGCAGTAACTTCACTGCGATTGTTTTTGGTTCGTGGGTTTATATGCTTCTTCTGATCTCGAGGTGTTTGCTTCTCTCATCTCTTTTCAGATTCATTTTTAGTGGATTTTTTCTTCGATTACCATTTTTTCGCTTTTTTTTCTCAGCGTAGATCTTCGATTCAGTGGTTCTTACTTTTCTGTGGGTGCTTGTTAGTGGTTTTTTTTGGTGAGATTGATCAATCTGGTTTTGTTTCGTAGTAGGTAGAAGTGGGCTGTTCAAATTGATTAATCTCAATGCTATCTATCTTCTAACTTCGATTTGACCTCAGTGTTTTTGTTTGTTGTATTGTTTTTCTCTTCGGAATCTGTTGTTTCAAATATCCTCATTAGATTTGTGTGATTTAGATGTTTTTTTGCTAAATCGAGATTGACATCTAAAGTTCTTGCCCTTCTTCTTGCAGGGGTGTGTATCGATTATTGAAAAGTTTTTTCTCTTTTTTTATCAATATATCTTGGAATATTATGTGAATCTCGACTTATCTTTGACAGATTCTGAGAGTTTGGGGAAAGAAAGTATGAAGAATAGGAGATAACAATGGCGGCAGCAGAAGCAAGAGCTGTTTGGCAAAGAACTGCAAATCGTTACTTTGTTCAAGAAGATGCCAAAAGAGCCCCAAAATTAGCTTGTTGCCAATCGACTTCGTCGTCCACTAAACAGTTCGATTCCGGATCCAACATTCCTTCGGATGAACCCAATTATGCAGTTAAAGCTTTCGTGCCTCTTAATAACAACTCTTCGTTCTCGAATTTGCCTCCCGATGCGAGGTGGTGGGTTCAGATGCATTCAAACTATAGATTCCAAGTTGGTTCGAGTCAAGAACAACAGAAGGCTTTTGAGATTGAGATTGAAACATCAAAGGCGGCATCGAGCGGTGATATGATGAGGAAAAGCAATTCTATCTGCACCGATGATCGAGGTGTCAAGGAAGTATACGAGTCAATGGATATAGATGCTTTTGATTGCAAACCAGTTACCAAGCATTCGAATGAGTTCGAGATAGATTTCGATTCTCCTTGGATTAAAGTTGAAAAAACTTTGCCCTGGTGGCGGACCTCGGATATCGATGAAATAGCCAGTTTTGTTTCTCATAAAACACACGAATGCATTCAGAATTGTGATCTTCCGGCACCTCATATGCCGAGCTTGAGGAAACTCGAGCATATGCCGGGTCCATTGGTATCGAAATTTGATACGAAATCTCGAGTTTGTGCGCAAGATGGTATCGATTCTATTGTCACGCAAAGAAAACAAGAGGTGCTGGCTGGGAACTTAGGAAATGGCTCTCACAAATCATTCAGGTAAGAATCGAATCATGAATCTCATCGTACATTTGTTCGATATAATTATTGTCGAAGACTAATGATCAATCCGAGAAAGTTGCATGAGCATAGTTGAAATCTTTACTATGAAAACTTTGGTTACACTAAAAAAGCATGAGCTTATAGATCTCCTTGGCTCGAACAAAACCAGTCGTTCGAACGAGAAAGATAACACGGGGGCCGCTAGTAAAGCAGAGCTACTAGAAGCTCTCCGGCATTCGCAAACACGGGCGAGGGAAGCCGAGAAAGCGGCAAAGCAGGCTTGGGCCGAGAAGGAGCACGTAATCGAGCTGATTTTTAAACAAGCATCGCAACTCTTTGCATACCGGCAATGGCTTCGATTCGTTCAGTTCGACCAAAGCTCTCATTTTTGGGCGAAGAAAAGCTCGGAGAGGCTGAGCCGGAGAAGAAGGGCTAAGCACGGCCGAGCTAGGCATGAAACCGGGAAGTACAGTGTTTCATTTGCAGCGGTGTTGAGCTTGGTTGGAGCTGGATTGCTTCTGGGGTGGACTGTTGGAAGGATGTTTCCTCCATTTATTTGAGATTTCATAGAATTTTTCTATGTTTATATGATGTAAATATGTCTGCAAAGGTTGTGCTGTGACTTTTAAATCCGACTTAGAACTGTTGCTCATCGTTCCATCTCGGCGATTTCGGATTTGAAATCGTAACGGTTATCTGTTTTTTAGCAAAATCGAAGCGAGAACCGGAGCCGTGGGATTATGGGATAGAATTGAGATTTTGAAATCGGAAGGGTTTTCCGATTTTCAGCAAAATTGAAGGAGAACCGAACCGTGGGATTATGGGATAGAATTGAGATTCTGGGACCAGAACTAAAATTAATTATGTTTCGAATTTTTTTCAATTCAGTTCTAAATTAATAAATTATTTAGTTTTTGTCAATTTTTTTAGCAGTATTTAACCGATTGCCGGTTTTGCAGATTTGGGTTGATTTTAATCATTTCAGGTCGAACTTTTGACTTGTGGCTTGGTTCTTTTAAACCGTAGTTCCGGTCCGGATTTTGCCAAACCTTGTGTACAAGGTATGAGCCTGGGGCAATGCTGTACTCATATTTTTCTCGGAGGGCGAGATGGCGATCATGGAGAAGCTCAAAATGTTCGCTGTTCAAGATTCCGTCTTCAGTTTGCCCTCTCTCTCTCTCTCTCTCTCTCTCTCTCTCTCTCTCTCTCTCTCTCTCCCTGTTTGATTCTCTTCCCGATTTTCCGTTTTTTGATGCTTCGATTAATCCTCTTCTCGCTCTGAAGTTTCGTTGCTTTCCTGTCCGATGGCTCGATATGATAAAAATAGTCGATCGAATTGCTTTTAGTTCTAGGTATAATTTTCATGGCTTTGGAAATTCATTTTAAACCTCCTGCGCGATGATTGTAAAGGTTTTTTTTTTTGTTATGGAACACCGATACTTGACGTAATAACTGTATTGAGTCGAACCTACAGGTGAAAATTTGCTTGCAAATGGACGCTATTATACCCTCGCTCTTAGTTTTAAGCCTTAATCTAAGTAAAGTGGGATAATTTCAGATTGGAAATTTTTACATATGAACCAGCCAACCAGGAAAATATGAAACTTATGAGGCGGATTAGGTTGATTCAACTTAATGGCGTAAATTTTGAAATTGACGTTAAATTATCTTATTATATAAGAACAGAAGATTTAGAGCTTAAGTTTGTATATTTGGTTGATCTCGGTCTGAATTTTTTTAGTTGACAAAAATGCTGTGGAACATATAAGGGTAATTTTCTTAGCTAGACCATGTTGTTCTGAGTTACTAACTGGAAAAAACGTTAGTAGAAATTTTAACATGATATATGGAAAGTAGAGGACTTGGTCGTAGCTTGTATGTTCTCTGCAAAAATTGGGTTTAATTAAGACTACCAATCAACATTTCTTGGCAGAGTTCTTGATCAATTTAGTCTCTGATTAGCTTATCTTGATGTTATTTAATGAAAATGCATGAGCACCGAAGATGTTTAGAATGGAGTCATTTTTGGTAAATAATATTCAAGGACAACTGTCCAAAAGCATCAATCGTTCAGACCAATTTTACTATTATAAGATCGTATTGCTGCAATGGTTGTAGATTTTTAGTGATAAAGTTACCATATTACCAGCTCACTCCTTTGGGTTGCTACTATAGCTGATTTCCCAAAAGAGGTTGCTTTTTTCATCCCTTGTTGCTGTAGTAGTTGAACAGATATCTTCAGCTCTTGGTCTAGCTTTTCTTCTAGGGATGATTATATCTGCAACTCCCCTTCATAATTTATGTCCTAATTTCTGATCTTTTAAAGCATTCCCAATGTGCTCTTCCATCCGTTATAGACTCTGATACCAAGTGATAGGAACCTCTTTCTTTTAGCAGAAAAACTAGTGTTTTCAAAAGAAGAAAACACAACAGTAGCAGACTTATACAAAGATCTTTTTCATGAGCTTTCCTTATCCTTGCTACCTTCTAGAACATGTCCTCATTTTTTTGGTGGCTGGGGATGTGATGGTTGAGCTCTTTTATGTGCCAGGGTCGAGGGCTAGGCAAATTCACATGGGAACTGAGGAGCCAAAAGACCCTTTCAAAGATGTTGATTGGAAAGCTGTAGGTGGTGATATGCAGAACAATCCAGGAGATAACACAGTCATAAAGAAGAGGCGTCCTAAAAAACTTCGACAAATACCAGATTTCTACTTTCTTCCTAGAAGATCCCTACCCTATAACATTGCTTTCTATGGGTCGTTTATAGCCGGAGGACTTGGTGCTGGGATGCTGCTCGAGATCTGGATTAATAAAAAAGTTAAAGGTATGCCACTTCTCTTCCTTCGGTGAGATCTAAGCTATAATTTGTGCATTATCAGACATAAAGGGAAGGAGATGTTGATTAAGAACTACAATTATTCGGGCTAAAGCATATAGCAAATAAAAATGACGTGTTTGTGATACATGACTGCTTGGTATTAGAGACAGAAACTTGTTGCAATTACTTTCTTTCAAGAAATAAGCTTGTTTCCTCTCTTATTTTGAGTTCTTTCCATAATATTTTCAAATCTACGGAAAGAGTCAATTATTTACCAAAAAGAAGAAGGATAATTTCTTCAGAAAATGCTAATTGTTCTGTAATCTGAAAGTGCAGATGATGGGGGGGTCATATGGAAAATTTGACAAGGAGAGGAAGCATTACAGAAATGGGCAACCAAAACAGAGTATTGCAGTTGGGCATTGTGTGGGTCTTCTCCAATCTTTCAAGCTATGTTTAAAACGATTGTGTAATCCCCTTTTTCACTATTTTGATACATAAAATCAGATCAAGTTTGGCATATAGGAATTAATAAACATGACTAGGCCCAGGCTGATTTTTGGTGGGTCCTACTTTAACTCTCCATTTGTCGCTTATTGTCGGCCATCCTGCTTCTTTTCTTAATTTTCTTTCAATATATGCAAAATAAAACGTGTTTATTTACTAATTCTGATCTGTAGACTAACCAGAAAAAACCATTTAACCCAAATTTTGTAGCTAGGCAGGCACAAATACTACCAGAATCTCCTGAAATGCATACACGGAGATAAAGCTACAACAATGGAAGAGCTGGAACAATGAAAGTGGAGACTGCAAATGACAGCATCATTGAGAAGAGGTAAGCATGGTCTAGACTTGATCAAGTTTTTGGAGAGAAGATTGGTTTAGAAAAGCTATAAAAGAATCCTACTTTTATCTTTTTGTTTAAAAAGAGGAGAGTAAAGAAACCCGAGTTTGGATGATGACGAACGAGGAATGGGTCGGTCGGTCGGGGATGACCGGCGAAAGAAGAACAGAATCGGAAGACTTTTTCTGATTTCCGGGTCAAAAAAGCAAACCCCACCAAAACCAAATTCACACTCATGATTCCACCTAGTGTTTTTCTAGGCTTTAGAATTCAAAGTTCATCACATATTTATAGATATAGCTACCAAAAAACACAGCAATTTGCAGTGAAATTGCATTGTTTTTGTCTAGTCAAAAAACAAGGACTTCCCCTTTCACCTTTCCATAATCCTCATAAAGCCCACCAAAACATTCTTTCTCATCACCCAGTTGAAGCTCTCTCTCTCTCTCTCTCTCTCTCTCTCTCTCTCTCTCTCTCTTCTCTATTTGTCTCTTTAAATTCGTCTTCTATTTTGTCTCCTTTACCCTTCTTTCCGTGCTCATGGATTCTTCCCAATGGCCTCATCTACAGGTGGGTAGATTTCTCAAACCTTTAAACGTCATTAAAAGAGCTATCTTTCTGTTCTTCCGGTTCTGTTCTTCTGTTCATTCATCTTTATCCTTTTCACGCATCTCTGACAAAAAGAGCTTGAAAAAAAGCAATTTCTTGTTCTTATATTTCTGCATAACTGACTGTATATTCATGTCTGTTTTCTTCTTCAATGGCGGCCTCAGGGAACTGGTTATGGAAAGTCCATGGAAGGGATAATCTCTTCTTCTGCGTGCAATAAAACAGAGCAGCAAGAACAAGACATAAGAATGCCGAAACCAAAAGAACAACTAAGCTGTCCTCGCTGCAACTCAAGCACGACCAAATTTTGCTACTACAACAACTACAGTCTAACTCAGCCCAGATACTTCTGCAAGGCTTGCAGAAGATATTGGACCGAAGGTGGGTCTCTCAGAAACGTCCCCGTCGGAGGAGGATCCAGAAAGAACAAGAAATCTCCGACGCCGTCGCTGTCGCCGTCGTCAGCTTCTTCTTCCTTAGCTTCTGCGAAGATGGTCGAGCTAAATCGACAAAATCTCCAGACCAGTTATGAGGCCCAGGATCTTACTCTCTCTTTCCCGAAGTTCGAAAGCAACTTATCGTCGTCTTCTCTCTCAGCTTTCGGAGGGTACAGCAATGCTTTTATTCCAAATCTGATGCCTGATTCTTCTGCGATTTACTCTCCTGGGTTTTCTCTGCAAGAGCTGAAACCGGCCATGGGAGCTTCTGCCGATGGGCTTGGGAGCAGTTATGGAGTGGCAGACGGCAATGGCGGGAGGGTTTTGTTTCCATTTGCTGAATTTAAACAGATTTCAAGCACAGTCGACGTCGAAGCTAGTAATGATATCCATGGCAAGGGGCAGGGAAGCTCGACTGGGTATTGGAATGAGATGTCAAATGGAGGATCGTGGTAGACACTAGAGAGAGAGAATGGTTTTAGAGAGAGAGAGAGAGAATGGTTTTAGAGAGAGAGAGAGAATGGTTTTTACTTCTTTTTAATGGCTTGTGTTGTTTCACACAGCAAAGTTCAGTGTGTTTCGCTCTTTTCTGGAAGAATGTAGAGAAGCAGAAATGGAGTCCTTTTTTGGGGCTGACTTGAATACTTAATTGGTAGAGAAGGTCAAACCAAAATCTATACTTTATTCATGTATTAGGAATTCCTCTTTTTCACCTTTATTCACCGCCTGTTTTAAAAGACACAACGCCATGGAATATATTTGAACCTACAACGTAAATCCGACTCATCGAGCTTGTTGAACTTTTAGAACAGAGCCTAATCAACCAGAAGTATGGATCATGTCTACAATTTTGGGGTCAACAAGACCTAACTCAATCGATTCTTTTGATTTTTGAATTGCAAGATCGTGTGAAGTCTTTAAATCTTAGAAGCTAGGATGGACATGAGTCGAGTCGAATTTGGTTTTGCGAGTTGGTTCCATTTGCCCAACCCTACTTGCAAGATCTAAAAACACCACACATTCTAACAATTCACCTTACAAAGGCTATACAATTGAGTGCATGGTTCCAACCCATTCTGCACGATGGCGTATCGCTTTAAAGAGTAGACAAATTTTTCAAGGCCTAACTCAAAGAATAGAACTGTATAAGCTCTAACTCAAAGCAGATAATATTATACTATGAACCTCAAAACATGACAATAATATCTCCCTTTCAAGGCCTATCCATAGTATCCCATGCCAATGACACATGAAAAAACACTAGCATTTCACGGGAAGAATTAGAAGGACAAGTGGGAAGACCCCTCATTTAGAGGAAGCTACAAGGAAGAAAGGTTCATTTGGAGGACTTAGTTAGAGACACAAGAAAAGACCCACATTCAAAGCAAGCACTAGTCGACAAAAGATTATGATAGATAACAAAGCCTACCTGCCCCAACCTAATAATTTTGACACCCACTAACTCTCTCCCATTACCTTTCAATGGTGATGATCATGGCCTGCATGCGATAAACCTGCCACCATTAGCTCAATATTTGTTAATTATAATAATAAATCATACTCCCAATATCAGCAATTGTGGATCTTGGAGGGACCAGCCTCTTCCTCCTCCCCCTTTATTTCCTTCACTGCTATTTCAAACTATGATCTCTGCATCAATCAACCATCTTATAAGATTAGATCAGCTAAGAAGCTTCTTGAACAGATTTAATATGCAAAATCATTTAGCGTTTGTCGAAAAGAGCAAAAGATAGGTTCCAAAACTTGAGAGTTGTGCACAATAATGTGTTATAAGCCAATAAAGAATAACATAATGCTTGAAAAACATCATATTTTTCAACTGTACAAAGAAAACCTGAATACACTTATTTGGTGACTATGGGAGGAGTCACAAGCAACACGACTAAACTCGTTCAGCTTCCATCTTGTTTCCACTTCTGTACACAGATATAACATTTTACCAAGATAATAGAAGGATAGGAAGCTTTTGCAAATGGAAAACAATGGCTTTTCTCGATGCAAGATTCATTTATCTGAATTGATTCCAAGGATCCGGACTTTGTGCATGTTGGGAAATTTGGCAACCACAAGCACAAGAGCAGCAAGAGTGTTGAAAAATAACATAGGATGCTGATAGTTTGTTGTGTGAGAAGCTATCAAGTAGCTGCAAGACGGAAGAAAATTATTTAAATAACATGAAAACACGAGCAAATATAGATCAAACAAATTCTTTTTTAAAAAATAACATATTATTTATTAAGATACCAAAAAATGGCGGAATGAATGATGCTTATTCAAACAAAAAAAAAGCATACTAATGGGATGTATCTCTCCCAAATAAATCACTTAAAATATGCGTCTTTAATATGTTAAGAAGTATGTAGGAACACTCTACTACCAAGAATTATAATCCAGGTCACTATTAGAAACTGTCGTCCAGCGCATCAACCACAAAATTTATAAAGTAGAAATGACGTCACGTCCAAAAAAACATTCCTTTTCTGATAACCATTATGAAGGCTGACCAAGCCTTCAAGAAAAGAAGGCGAGGGACTCAGCAAATGTGTACGAATATCAAATTCCTTAAAGGACGACTACAAAGTCAACAATGCAAACCATAAAGAAGAGTGAGATGCTCAGCTGCCTTGGTCACTTTTCTTAAACAATAAAAAACAACCAGGAGATAAATACACGAAAATAAATCCTTCATGATTCTCTGCTATATCCATAAACCTACCCAAAACACCAGAGATGCAAAAATGAGAGAGGAAAGTGGAACTTATTGCCTCCAACCTCCAGACGTTCTATATTCACATCTTGATATTCCAATCATTAAAATAGAGAAACCAAATCAAACATACAGCCTTAAATCCAAGACCTTCATTCCTCATCAATAATTTTATCAAACAATTTCATGATTCTACTGACTCAAGAAGTCTACAAAATCCCAAATCATGTGATCACGAGCGTTTTCAAAATCAATCTTAAGAACATTTCCTCTATGCTTCCAACTATTATAATCTTCAACCACTTAATCAGCAATAAGAGCTAAGTTCAAAATATTTCTACCTTCAATGAAGATCTCTTGCATAAATAGTATCCCAGGGAGTTTTCACCACCAATCTCATTGGAAGTTTCGTAAGTCATAATATAGCTCAATTTGAAAACAAGACAGCTATAAGTTTCATTCACCCTCAAATTAAACTCTCTTTCTACAAAGTCATTGTAAACCTTTCAATAGTCCTCTTTCATTATATATAGGCCTGGCATGGGATCTATCACAACAAAGTGCACTCAAATGTCGAATCTTCAGAAAGTATACTAAGAACACTGCCAAGATAAGGCTCAACAGGAATCCAAACATGCGTACAAATGTCAAGAGGTGAGCCACAATTAGAATTGAGTTTCTAAAAAAATTAGTAGCTTAACTAACAGCACTGTCTTCCATATCAACAACATCATAATCCTTGGACATATTATTACTAAATTTCTTAGTCTTTTCCACTCACAATTCTATGAATTAAGTTTAGAATTTAAATCTCATTGCCAAGTACTTGATTTGAATGTTTTCTTCATGATCATTTCTAAAGAAAAAAAGACTCCATGCTCAATCTCCAAATGATACCAGGCCCAAAAGACCATCAACAAATTGAGATCGAATTTCAACACGGTTTCCATTTTAATTCTTTTCTTCAAACATGAGATTCCTCTTTACTCACTTCTTACTTTTCCATAAACTTTAAACCTTCCACTCAAACTGAATCATGCCACCATCACCTAAGAGTATCCTTCAAATACTTGTCAGAAAAACTCCATACACCTCCTGTTTAGATCTACCGCCAAAAAAACCATAAATTCCCAGTGGGGATCCAGGAAACTTAAAATGTAACTTCAAAAATAAAAAGTAATCAATTCAGTATATTATAATAATGGTACCATCCTACTTATCCAATTTATTATGAGCTGCTTAGCTGTTATTCCACGTACAATTCCAGGAAAGACAATCAATATCCCGATTTCAAATATTGTGCTTACAATAATATTAGTCAAGAAAAATTCTCATCTAACCTAGACTTAATGGCTAACTACTGCTTTAGTCGTAGTGGCAAGCTTCAACCAAATTGCTAGAATGAGATATAAGCTTGATGGTTTTGATGTGAAGTGAATGATTCCATCTCCCACAAGAACAATAATAAAGGATAAATTAAAAAAAAAGAACTCTAAGGAGACGGTGGCCGATCGGAACCACGAGCTAGAGTTCGGATTTACTCTAAACAAGAGAAGTTTTCATATTCAAAGATAATATTCAAAATAAGGATTACAAACTTAAAACACCTATTGATAAAAAATATAATTTAATTAAACTGTCCAAAATACCCCTTTGTAAAATTAGCTATACACTTAATATAATATTAACTTAATAACAACCAATGACCCTAAAACATTCGCATCAGGTTTTCCACTAGACTATACTATTCCCTAACGGGTAGAATTCCTCTTATAAAGCTCCACCTAATTTTTTTTTATAAACTTATAAGTTTTCGCGTAGACATACGCAGAAGAAAAAAACAGAGACAGAGAGATAGATACAGATATAAAAACATACTACATACAGACAGACAGACAAATATTCAAAGATACACATGAACATCAGTTCACGCTAAAATTTAGGTGGAGAGAGTAAGAGATACACATGCATAAACATACGTAGGTGGCAGGGGGGTGAGAGGGGAGTTGGGAGAGATATACACACATAAATATATGGAGGGAGATGGATAGATCTCTAGTGAACAAGAAAATCAAATGGGAGTGTACATGGAATTATAACTTGTGATTCCAATTCTGTAATTTAGGAATTTAATTTTGATTTGCACGGTCATTTTTAGTAATGGAATTGTAAATGGTTTATTTCTTGAATTATATGAATTTCACAAAGTTGTTTTATATTTTCAAATTAAGTGTATAAATTAATTACTTTAACAGAATATTGAGACTTAGCCTATACACTTAGGGTATTACAACCTATACACTAAGGGGGTTTTGTAATATTCAATTTCAAACAAGAGCAAGGAAAGCTGAATCATCATAGCAGACCAACTTAATTCAAATGATCTTAAATTCAACTCATTCACGCACATTAAAGCACAGACTCTTGTCTACAGCAAGAGAGAGTAACCACCTAGCCATATTCAAGCCAACTGATCGATTGGCATTAAGATCTAATCACGCCATGCATTATGCAACATGATAGTTCATATTCACATCTTCACAACAACGTATCAGTAGTTTGAAGGATAAAATAGAATGAAGAGCTTGGAAGAAGTTTATAGGAAGTCAAAGTTCAGATAAAACGTACTGTGAACTGATCATATTAAAAAAAACATGTAAGATAACACTTACAGCACCAAAGGCACGACAGTTAAAAACTTTCTGTTACGAGTGAGTTGCTTTCCATTGTCTATCTGCTCCCACCACGTCAACTGGTTATACATGCCCTGATCATCAGCAAATGGAGTTCCTTTCTTCCAGTGGAAGAATTGATAAGTGACCTGAGATGGAATCATATGCATCAATCTCACAGTCGCAGTTGAAAGATAGATGAAGCATTTGTATGTAAGACTAAAGATTACAACCCAAAGAGCAGAAATTTAAAACTTATGTATGTTTACATTATCAGATAAAAAATTCCATAAATATTTTTTTCCCTCACAGAATAGTTCCACATTTTTTTATGAGAAACTGAAAATTAACCATGATACTATCTACAGATGGAACAAATAAAATAGTCATCCTTGGAACCAGAAGAGTGAGATCATCAAATTTGTTATCACCTAAAGTAGCGGAGGGCCAGTGAGACTGAAAATTGTCAAAAGAACCATAATAATATAAAATAGATGATAATCAATCTCAAGAGCCATAAGATTAAAGAAGTTGTTCCTGTGCAAAACAAAAATATCCAAATTAAAATAAAAAAGGATTATGATTATAAATATCTATAAGAACTTCTTTGATAATCAAAATCAACAATTCGCCACACTTTCAAGAGTAAGACCTCCTAATTAAAAGAAACTTGCAAATTTAATTATTACCTTTAGACTTTATGCACTACTTTCAAACAGAAATAGAAAACAGGATTTAAAAAAATTAAAGTTAAATTCATATTTTGTCTAGTCTTTCACTGTTTGCATTAAAATTATGTATATATGCTATTTCAATTGTTCATCAAAAGGTCACATTAATTCCATTACCAAAATTTAATATAGAAAGCAGTGAATAAAGGATGATTACGACTAATGAAATTTAACTTTATGAATAAATCTGATTCTGCACTTGCAGAAAAATCCGCACAACAAGGTTTAAGCAAAATTAAAGGTAAAAATATTTATAAATTTATCATTAATCTTAGATATACGGCGAAACAACGATTATTTTATTACCAAATGTTAATAAAGCAACTAGTGCATAAAGGCTACTATCAGGTAACGAAATTTTTTACTGCTAAACAATCCAAACCAAAGTTTTAAACAAAAAGATGTTACCTTATCGATCAAACAAATGACATCTAATATAACTCTATTATTTAGTTATATATAAAAAATCAAACAAAGCCCAACCTATCAAACCAACACTCCAACAATTTTTCCCATTAGAATTGACATCTTATCTACACTATCCCATTCATCATAAAAAAAAAAAGCAACGTAGTCGAAATTTCCATGACAAGGAAAACTCCCAAACATCGAATCCATAGAACATAGAAACCAATTTTCGAGAAAGCATCATAAAAAATTTAGGAAGCGCGAACCGCAAAGTGAGAGAGATTAACGATGGTCCAAGCCATTCCAGGGGAGCAGCCAAAGATGGAGAGAACAAGAAGCCACGAGATGAGCAGAATAAGAATATAAGTTGTCCAAACACCAGGATATGTAAACCACTCAGTGTTCTTGTTCAGATCCGCAGGTGGAACAGCCTTGACGTAGAGATTTGCCATCGACCTAGATTATCAACTTTTGCCACAGATTGCAAAAAAAATTAAAAAATTCCAAAAATTGGGGATTGGCAATGGATTAGGGAACAGCTAAGTTTTGGGATGCAGTAGAGAAAACCAGAGACGCTAAAATGGGGTCGCCGAAAGCTCCTTCCACGGTTGTTGCACCATCCATGGGCTACCCCGGGTTTAATACTGTGGAAAAATACATATTTGCAAAAATCATTGTTGGGAAACTAGTATGCTTGAGATATGAAAGTACTTAAATACCCCCATTTTAATTCCAAAATAGAAAAATTATTATTAATGCGTTTATTTCAATCTTACACCTAAGTATGACCTACATTGAAAGGTAGAATTAATATAAATTAAAATTAATTATTAATTAAATTTATCAATAATTATTATCTAATAATGTTTTATTTGTAACATTCTTCAGTACTGTAGTACAATATTATTCATTTTGAGTTAAAATTTTCACAATTTTATTCTTGAATTTAAAGTCCAAAATATATTGCACTGGTATAATGGTAAAATCTACTTATATATAAAATAAAAGTTAGTCTAGACTTAGTCTCTTGAAATATTATCTTGTCATACCTCTTGACGTAACACTGCGATTAGAGCAATTCAAAATATAAACAAATATTTTATTTTTATTCCTAAAATATATTTAAATTTATCCAATCACGCGATAACACATCATGAATTACGACAAAAATGTAAATTTAGAATTACCCATAACACAAATATATGTCTCAGGTTAAGTCGTTTTTGCCTTCAATGGACATATTGTCACATTATTAGAGAATAATTTTGCATTCATAAGAAATAATGAAATGAATATTTCTATATTAATCTAAAATAAAGCATGCATGAATTAAAACTACTCATCATCCAATCATTTTTCATTAGCACCGCATATAACAAAACACGAACATACCGATAAGAACATTCTAGAATGTCGATAGACAACATATGAAACACATCTAGAAGTATTAGGTAGAACCACTTTCTTCGCTATCTTCGACCATCGAGCATGGTTGCACAGTCAGCGGACCCAGAGGCTCGATCTAGAGTGGCTGCCCAACCGAGGTTCAAGGCTAAGTCCTCTACTGCCACCTTGATAATATCAGTCCGAACGCCAATGTCTGTTGCATATCGGCTCATGCTGTACATCCCGGCCGTGACCACGGCCACCCCGACAGGGCTCGGCATCAGCAGCTTGAGCGGAGAAGAGAGAAGGGCGGCCAACGGAGCACCAATGGCAGAAGAAGCTTGACCACTTCTCCCCACCCCCAACTTGTCTACTATCAAAAGACCAGTTTTGCAATACAATGCAAAGTCCTCGCAGTTGTTTTTAAAAATGTCATAATTGCCGAACCCGTTTTGGAGAAGATACATAGCTCGGTGGATCACCAGCTCCGGCGAGTCCGAGTTTGCCGTCGTGCAAGTCCCGCCTCGAACCCTCGAAAGGAAAATGGACGGAGGAACTCCGTAATCGAAGCAGTAAAGAGAGCCATTTTTGAGGAAGCAGTCGAGGCATGAGAGGATAACGCCGCTGTTGGGTTGTCTAAATCCACAGTCAGGAAAAGTTTCACACGACGGTGTTGAATTGAAGACATCTGAATTCGTCTCTTCGGTCGGGTTCAAGTTTTGCTCGGGCCGAAAATGAACTACTTTGCTCCCCCCAACAAATATACCTGCAGGGAATAATAATAATAAGAAGAACTCAATGATATTCAACATGAAGGAGGGTTCAAGCTCAGATTTTGTGCAAAATAAGAGGAAGGTTTTAACATTTTGAGACTGAACAAGATCCCAAGTTCACAATTTTCAGTAAGCTTTTAAATTTTTGTGGAGACAAAGAGGAAACATTTAAGATTTTGAGGTAGAATAAGATCTGCAGCGCATTAAATCTTCATCAAGAAAGATGAATCTTCTATGAATTAATGGACAATTCAATGAGAAAAATAGCAAAAAAGAAATGAAAATATGAAAAGGAGAAATCACGTTATGCAGCAGTAAGTTATGCAGCAATCTGAGAATATCTATATAGCTAGATGTTGAAAGAAATGTCCATGGACACGAGAACCCGAGATTCATCCGAAATCCCATGTCGAGAATGAATGCTTCAAATGAAACAGAGTTCATTCTTAATGGATCGTTTCTCCCAATTGCAAATGACAATCACTTGCTGTAATTCGAGCCTAATCTCGCATAAGAACAAGCTGACTGAATCTCCAGATCGAGAAATATGCTATTTAACTAAGTTTTTCCAAATCAATTCTATTAGATAAGCACATTTAGGAGAAAAGACACACGAGGCCAAAAAACCAAATCTAGCAATCTCCCAATTAATGGAGTTCTCAATCGCCAATTTAGGATAAACAATCCAGAGGAACTGTCCAAAAGCATGAAACTGATCGAGGAGAAGAAGAACAAACAAAACTAATCTCGCCTAAGCAGCAAAACAAACAGCAGAGAGGAAACTAACCAGCAAAAGATATGATAAAAACTCAACATAATATTTTCAACACTGTTATGTGAAAGTAAATGCCATACATATGGAGAGAAATGAAAAACAGAGAGAACCCAGAAATTATATATGGCGAATTATAGCAGCAAGAACTGTAAATCGCGCAATCGACCCACATAATGCACAAAAAAAATAAAGAAAAAATTCTTAGAACACCGTGGTGAGAGTAGGTGAAGATAGCTCTGTAAGAGTAAATGTGGTCGCCGGGATTGATCGCATTTCTCTCCACTCTGTTGCTCAGTAGACTCATCTCCGACTAAGTAATCGCAGATCGCAAATGGGCCAGCAATTCGAGCTTCTTCTTCTTCTCCAACTGCTTCCAGTGAAATTCGTTGAAACGCCCAATCAATGAGCCGAGAAAGACGAACAAACGATAGGAGAATGAAAGTCCACTTCTATTTTATCACATTTTGCATTTGGGATCCCTGATCCCCTGGTGGAAACTCGAAATGACGACGATGGTAGGACCGTAGGAGTGATAATGGTTGATGGGTCGGCCATTTCTGTTGCTTTTTCATGATTCAGCCAATGAAACACATGTATGGCCGGCTAAGCCCAGCTTCTCTCTCTTCTTCCTTTGTGCCATCTCGCCCTTTTTTTTCTTTTCTTTTTGCCTCAGATTCTTTGCCACCATTTCAAGCCTCATATGGTGGTTCGGTTCGGTTCCGTTCCGTTCATCACCAATTGAACCGAATTGATCGATTGACACTCAAATCAACCTGACCCATTAATGATTACAATTTATAACTCGTTCGGGTTAAGGTACCGACTTGACCTGAACCCAACTTGACTTGTGTGGATTCAAGTTAGTATGAATTAGGTTGGTAGTTCTGATTATTAAAAAAATTAAAATATATCTCTTAAAAATAATATATACTTTAAAATTAAGGTAATACATTATTTACGTGTATAATAAAAAAATTTAAGTTCATGTTGGCTTGACCTTGAGTAAACTACATATATTTCGTGAATACGAGTTATTATATTTTTATACTTTAATTTTATATGCTAACAAGACAAGTAATTTCAGTAACTGGTCATCTCTTACTTCTTCTGTTAACTTCTCTGCTAGCATCCAGTTGTTGTTTTTTTTCAGTTGAGTTAGAATTTATGAGGTCATAGATGAGTAATAATCATTCCCGATAAAATTCGTGACTTATTTTCTACTTTCATCGGTTGAAATACCATTTTGAAGATGTGTAAATATCATTTTTAAAAATTTTGTAGTCTTTTTAATTAGGGTTTTACTATTTTTTTGTGAATAGATTAATGAGAATCTTATTGTCTTTTTGTTATCTAATTTGTTTATAATTCATGATCTTCTTGGTCTCATTCTAGCTTTGGGGTTTATAGTCAAAGAAGAAGAAATCTTTTATGTAATTGATTGTGCGGATCGCAGGTGAGATCGAGTTAAAATTGTAGCCAACCCATAACTCGTAATATTTTTTTTAACCTGACCTGCAACATAAAATTTCTATTAATACCCGACCCAAATTGACTCAAGTACGATCGGCGCAGGTTCACCCACCCCTAGCCGGGTGGTTACTAGCTTCATATCTCCATATATGTCCGGGTGGAAAGTAATTGGATAATTCAAAAGACGGAGTTCATTGTACCCAAAAGGCGAAATCTCTCGTCCTCAGGGCTCCCACACCCCGGCCCGACAATTTGTGAGGAAGTTAAATCACGGTGACTCAGCAGTCCAGAGATATGAGACTTTTACCTGTCCCAACATTGGGGGTAACAACTCTCACACTATGACAGTGCAGACGTCGAACTTAAGCTCTTGTAACCAACTGAGCTATGCTCGTGCAGGCAAGACGGAGTTCTGATTCAGACGTTGAGTTTGCTGAGAAAGATCCCACTGGTCGATATGTCAGGGTACATTAGCAGAACAAAATATTATCTCCTTTTTTTATAAATCCAACGGAATTCAATGTTAATCGAACAACGAACAAAAGCTTTGTTTTCAGTGTTGATGATTATTTCTTGGTTTATGTTGTTCGATTCAATGGTATCATCTGCGTCAAGTACGTGAATTACGTTGTCTTAATCTTATTCTTTTCAACTTTGATCTGCAAATCTGTCGTTGTGCTCAGCACGTATATGTTTTTTCTTTGTCTCTTTGGAATGTTTGGCCTGTATTGTTTTGTCTTTCTTCCTCCTCAGTACAATGAAATTCTGTGCAAAGGTGCTTTTAAGACTGTATGATTCTGAAACTCGATCTCCATCTCCCTCATCTGGTGTTTTTATGCTATATCTAGAAATCTCTTCTCGTTTTTTGTTTAAGGATTCCTTCTCGTTTGGCTCCCTCTTTTCTTTTTGCAGTTACAAGGCATTTGATGAAGTCGATGGAATCGAAGTTGCTTGGAATCAAGGGAGGATTGATGCCTTCTTGCAGTCCCCGGAGGATTGATCCCTTGATTGATGCCTTCAATCAAGGGAGGATTGAAGCACGGGAACATCATTAAGTTCTGTAATTCTTGGGTAGATGACAAGAAGAAAACCATCAATATGATTACCGAGCTCTTCACGTCGGGCAATCTACGACAGTACGTTCCATTCAACGTTTCTTGTTCTTACTTCACATTGTTTGCTAAGTAAATTCTTTACCGTTTTGATATCTAGAACTGGGCTTGGCGAATTCTCAGGGTTTGGTTTATCTTCATAGTCACAACCCTCCAATGATTCACAGAGACATAAAATGTGACAATATTTCTGTAAATGGAAACCATGGAGAACTTAAAATTGGAGACCTAGGATTGTCAACTGTCCTAGGATTGCGTTAAATGTAGCGAAATTGGAGGCACTTTCCATGGATATAGATGTCGATGGTAGACAACTTTCTTTGAGAAATTTCACAAGAAGTAACACCGGAATTCCCAACTCTCCGGTTTTGGAAGTTTCTAGAATGCATAACAAGAAGGAATTTAAATTGATAGGGAAGAAAAACCATGAGAATTCAGTTTCGTTAAACTCGCGTATCGCGGACTCGTGCGGTGAGAATTTTCGGCTCAACCCTTTTCTTATTATGTTTTTAGTCGATCATAATTGTCGTTTTTTAGACTGTTCGATCATCGATGTGCTGATTATCTTGCATAGGCACGGGTCGAGCCGGGAATATACATTTTCGGTTTTATCGAGCAGATCAAGATGTAGATTTCATTGCTGAGTTTATTGATTACTTGATCATGAACCTCGTACCTTGTTGGAAACGTTTATCGAGCGATTGTCCATGTGATTCGATTTTGAGTGGTATTCCTTCGGGGCTTGTGGACGATCAAGACGCATTATCTAGATCGATAATTTCGGGCAAAAACTGTATGCAAGATGAGGATATAAGCTGGGCCGATGATCTTAACAATTCCATTTTGAAAGCCGAATGTTGTTCTGCAAATCCGGGTAATGATTCTGAGATCACTGTCAAAGATGATTCCATTAAGAACGATATAATAGAGAAATTTAGTTCGAATCTTGATAGAAACTCGGAGGGGTCTAGTTGTTATTCTGAAATCGAGTGCTTCTTCGAGGACTGCAAATTGGAGAGAATCACCCTCAAACGATGAATTTTCGAAGAACATGGAATTGTCGTTTCACGACCCAACCCTTGTGGAACGTCCAACATTATCAGCCCAGTAAGAAGCTGTTCTTCGCTATTTTTGTCTGAAAAGATCCGGGTTTCGATCTAAAACCGGAGCTGGATGCCATAGAGGCTCAGTACAAGCTATGGTTTCAAGAACTTGCTAGAATGAAGGAACAAGCCTTTGATGCCACAAGAAAGAGATGGATGGCCAAGCAAAAACTTGCTATATGATCCGAGGCTTTTATTTTTCGGTAGTCATCGCCATTCTTCAGTTCGGATCTTCATTTTGTCATTTTTACCACCTTCAAAGTGAATCGTCACTTCCCGGTTTCTAAATTGCTGTAGATTTAGAGCAGCTGTAGAAACTGATCAGAGATTATGAAAAACGAATGATCGAATAAATTTGAAAAGTATCAAAAATCTACAAATATTCGTATTAATTTGAGTAAAATAGCAGGTTTTGGACATGGAAGCAAGTAGGGGTGGGCAGCCCGAACCAACCCGAAAACCCGAACCAACCCAAACTATTTGGGTCGGGTTTGGGTCAGGCTTTAGTTTAAATAATCAGTTTTGGGTCGCGTTCAGTTGTGACTATTTTAGTTCGGTTTGATTTTTGGTTTTTGTTCTAAAACCCAAACCAAACAGAAAAATCCGATGTCTACAAAAGGCGATCGACACCTTGCAAAAGACGATCGAAACCTTGTATTTGCGGTAGACACTTTGCACATCGACCATAACAGATTGTTATAAACTTACAAGAGTTACAATGTATTTACATTTGTAATTTTTTTTAGTTTTATATGTGAATCAAACCAAACCAACCCAACCCAACTCAAAACCGTTTGGTTTGGGTTGAGAATTTTTTTTCGGTTTGGTTCGGATTTTGGGTTCTCCTTTTAACCTAAAACCCATTTAGGTTGGGCTGACCAGGTGAGAACCCGACCCAACCCAAACCGTGCCCACCTCTAGAAGCAAGTTTAATCCTCACGCCAATTATGCTTGCAGGTTTCGCTCATGCATCTGTAAAACGTAGTTGCAGGCTCATCGGCCGACCGGATTTGAATTTGAAGATAAGCTGCCCTGCCGAACGAACAATTCGGGCACGTAGCTGCAATAAACGAAAATAAAATAATTAGTAGAATGAATCAATTCACCTTAGAAATCGTCACCTTTCACTTGCACGAAGAAGCTCGTGTTGGCAGTGATATGTGGCAAACCCGAAATGATCAGCGTGTCTAGCAACAATTTTAAGACTCTGAAATCGACTATAAATCAAGAAATCTATAAACTAAGAACCATAATTTAAATCTCTATTAAGGAAACAATGCAACCATTTTCAATGATAATCTTCCGGCTTCATTCATTCGATGGAAGAAATTCTTGTATCGCCTTTTTAATTTCTCGATTTGCCCTCGAACTATTATTTCACTCGAAACCGTCTTCCAACGAAGAGTAAACATGCCCGGGAAGCAAGGAGTTCTAGTGAAATTATTCTTTGCATAACCAACCCATTTACGCACCGTTTCTCGAGTAACTTATGTATGTAACACCGGTCTCGAGTAGATTGGCCTCGCAACATGTCTTGGCTCCTCTCGATACTCTCTACATTTACATCCCACTTTTGAAAGAATTGTATTGTTCGATAAGAATGGAGCAAATCGAGAGTATGGTGAACGATATGCTCCATATAAACGATCACAAGCTCGACAAAGAAATTATGAAAGCCAATGACTCTTCCATGGTGCAGAAACAAGTTCAATCATCAGATTGAACAGGTTTAACATTTCGATTTCAAATGAAGACTCGATTCATCAATAACTCGCACTCGCTAAAACAACATAATCTTACAGATCGAACAAAGAAACGAAAAACAAGGAGATTTACCTTCGGTTTGGGCTGCATTTTTCATGTCATCGTCAGATATGATTGGTTCTAAGATCTTCTTCACCAAATGTTGTTCTCTCTTTATCTTAACCTGCAAAGATTAAGATATAGGAACAGTACGAGAGTTAAGATCTTCTTCACTGCCAATGCAGTATAATCAGATCCTCAGATTAGTAATCCAAGAACAGAAATCTGGGTAATCGATCGTACTCTGCTCTCTAAGTAGCAAACATATGGACATGTCGGGCAAAAGAATCTGGAAGGTTGTCCCATGTTGGGCAACTCATACATCAACATGTTCCCGCAAGTCGGGCAAAACTCCATCTCCGATTAGCTCCTGAAAGCAAACAATCTTTAGTCGAAGTTATCGTTCCAACATGAAGATTGTTCAAATTCGTCGAAAAAACTAGAATTATAGCTACCCACGAGAAAGTTAACAGGTTTTGATGAATGAATTCAATGATCGAACCAACGAAGAGCAAGCAATCTTCTATACCTACGTAGTTTTTTGCACTTCTGGGAGATCGCACGCAGATTTTGGGGGATTTTTGGTAAGAAACAGATCAAAATAAGATCGACCCGCTATTTCGAATCGGCTATAAACCCTAATTAAAGGGTTTCGTATGAAAATAATTGTAATTCAGCCTCACAAAACTTAGCTATTTATGCATCCTACCCCCCTTTCGGATTTCTATATATTAGAACAGTACAGCCGCCAAGAATCTCTATCAAAGTGACCGAAGATTCAGAAGGTAGGATTTTACGAAAAATGACTGGTTTTCGATTAATTCATCGCCTTCGTTTGCGATCGTCGTCGCGGAATGATGGAAACTGTTAGGGTTTGGAGCATCAAACCAATGGGGGATTTGGATGGAATTGAGGTTTATGTCTTGTTTCAGCATCATCCATTCCAGATTTAGCTTCTAATCTTCTCGCTCAGGTTAGTTTAATCATCCTGTCACAATCGACTGGCTGTCTCTTTTCAGATTCAGATCTGGCTTTGGAACTCCTCGAAGCATTTCCATAGGCGATTGACTCCGAAAGGTATATATAGTGGCGTAATTGCTCGATCATTTGAAACATAATTCCATTTGATCATCCCAATGGGTATGATTTAGAATCTGAATCGAAACAAAAGACAAAACAGGAAGTTTCTTGGAAACTAAACAGAGCAAAGTCGTTGGTCTGCCATCATCCACCACAACATGATCCGATATTCACGTTCTTGTCCTTTTCAAGCATCATTTTTAAATTGTGTCTTGTTTTTTGGGTCGCAGCTGAAAAGAATGGCCTCTAATTTATGATCTTGGAAAAAAACTGTCCTCAGCTTGACAAATTGCACTGAAAAAAAGAGCAATTTCTGAAGTTTATTTAAGGAACTTGCGAGTCTTCATCAAAGGGGCGGAAAAGAAATGGAGACTGAGTTCGAAGACCTATTGCCGGTTATGGCCGAGAAACTGGACGTGGAGGAGTTCATGGAGGAGCTATGCAAGGGGTTCAGGCTACTGGCCGAGCCGGAGAGAAGGCTGATAACGGCGGAGAGTCTGAGGAGGAACTCGGAGAAGCTAGGGATGGGGAAGATGAGCAAAGAGGAGGCGGCCGGGATGGTGGAAGAAGGGGACTGGGACCGAGATGGAGGGCTCGACGAGCGAGAATTCTGCGTGCTGATGGTTAGACTCAGCCCAGAAATGATGGAAGATGCCGAGGCTTGGCTTCAGAGGTCACTCGGCTGCCATCTCGGCTGAATTCTTGGCTCGATGAATCGGATGTTCTTTGTTTGTTTGTCTCCATGATCTCAATCCAACAGGGTTTCTTTGTTTCATCGGTTTAACTGTACTTCTTGAACCTGCAATAAAACCAGACATCCTATCCATCTATTGAAATTTTCATGTAGATTCAAAACATGCGACTCTCCCCCATACCGTACTTTACTCGGGGGCACTTCACTTGAGGCATTCCCGGGCCTTTCCCATTTCCCTCGGTCAGGATTCGAATCCCTCCATGGTGAAATTATTGGGGACCAAAGCCTGTTGTCAAATTGAGACCCACCACTCTCTGTTACGATTCTTCTCAGCTCGAAAGTTCTAACCGAAGGAAAATGAAAAGGTCCGGAAAAGCCTAAAGTGAAACACCCCGAATAAAGTACGGTGTAGAAGAGGGTCGTAACACATTGCTCTTACACAGCATTAAGTTTGACTTTGCTCGCTTATCATCATGGTCAATGACATTTTACTTGATCGCAACCTAGCTTCTCTTTTCGTTACCATGTTAGGAGAGGTATCTTAGTCGCGCCATCGTAGTAATACGAATTTTTGATCGGTGGAAAGATGCAACCATGAACCCCCACAATCGGCACTGATCATTATTTCACTCGATCATTATAATGTAAATAAAGAAAGTATAATAAGAACGTAAGTTTAGCGTTATTCTACCTTGACAAGTTGACATCACAAATTCCTATCCTTTTACGATGGCTCCGGGGAGTTTTCAAAGAATAAAAATCAGGAGATGGAGAAATTCATGCACCTGAACTCACAAAACTGGCAGTGGGAATAACCAGGAACTAAGGTATAATTTGACCATCAATTGAATGCTCTAAATAACATAAATTCACGCCATTAATGATTGGAAGAGTAACAAAACAGAATTTCTGCACCCCAGGGAAGAAAATTTGCAGTAAAAGCTCAAATAAATAAACACAATCTGCAGATAATTACAGATCGAACGATGATTATATCGAAATTCGTTATATATATAGGAGACAATAGATTAGGCTAACTAAATGGCAGCTCATTTCTTCTATTTTGTCATCGAAATTAGCTATTATAGCAGCCCAGGGAAGCAATTGCAGTAAAATTTCAATATATAAACACAATTCCCAGATCAATACAGATTCGATTATATCGAAATTCGTATATGCATATGAAAATATAGAGTAGGCTAACTAAATGGCAGCTCCTTTCTTCTACTTTTATCCATAAATTCAATCGAGTAAAAAAAATATACAGAAAAGCTAGGAATTTCAATTAACCAATTACCTTATCATCGCTCTCTACCACCCGAGATGATTTTTCAATTCCACTTCTCTCAAATGTTTGCCCTGATGAAGTTTCAACAGGGTCCACCATAACTTCCCCTGTATTAGGACAGTAAAATGACTCGAGAAGCGCCATATTTGAACTACCCGATTCAACTCTTTCATAGCATTCTCCAATCGATTTGATATGACTCTGCTAATTACCAGGAGATAAAGTTTGCTTCTTTTGCCACAAGCTTGAGTAAACTGCTTGGTAGCCCTGATTTCAGTATTGAGAATCTCAATAACGTTGGTCAAGGCTTAGAATCATCGACATTTTGACTATTCGATTCTCGCAAAATAGGAACTATTCTTTCACTGTAACTAGCAAGTTTCTCAAAACCATCTCTCTTCCCATGGACATTTTTGGCAGCACAAGCAAGTTCAAATATGGCGCCTATCGTTTCAGAAATTCTCTCTGAAAATGGATCTGGGATACTGCTCATTACATCCATCACCATCGTTTCTCAACTAAGGAAGTTATGAAGCAAATTGCACTTTTCTCTTCAATCTGTTAAATGAACGAATGATGGCAAATTCACCTATTTATTGAACCAAAACATACTCCAAGTTCTCTTTGGCTAATATCCCACCTTCACTTTTAATTTCAACTAAGTTGGTCAGTGTTTTTGACCCAACATCTGCAAATTAAATTGTAAATGATGAGTAAGAAATCAACTAAAAAGCACAAAATGAACACAAGTTCAAATCCCACAGCTCACAAGCAGGAAAAGAGGTAAAAAAAACACTTAAAATCACTATAAAAAGTCATGTCTTTAGCAGCAAGAGAGAAATGAAACAAAAAAACATGTCACGAAATCAAACACCAGTCTACTATAGTACGTAAAAAAACAATTAAGCCGATAACACAATACAGAGTAACTGAACTATGCAAAAAAAAAAAAAAAACTCNATTTTTAATGAACCGATAAAAAAAAAACCGACCCAACCCGCAATATTTTGGGTCGGGTTGTCATAGAGGTTGCGAGTTTCGGGCCAGTTTTCGGTTTCAGGTACGAAACCGAAAACCAAATGAGTCGGGTTGAGTTGATTAAAAAACCGACCCAACCCAACCCATGCCCATCCCTACGCATGATCACTGCAAAAAGACTCGCCTTTTTCTCTCCCATGCGCCTTCCAAAGTCCATCTCAACAAGAACAAACATTTGACAAAATGGAGGGCTATCCAACATAAGCTTAAACAAGCTAGCCGGCTGGCAATGTACAAGATTCGAGAGCAAAAAATGTCGAGGACCCATAAACTTAATCCAGTGGACAATGGCCCCCAGAACCTCACTTGAAGATACTTGATGATTTTTGTTCAAAAAGATCCAGACTTTGAACTTGAAAAGTACTTAAACGAATAGCATATCAGAGAAAAGTCTACTACGATGAACTTGAAAGAGAGCATTTGTTAAAATCCTCATAAATTTCAGAGAAGGGTTGGGAGGAACAAGACGACTCAAACAACATCAAATCAGCCAGGCAAATTTTCATCTTTTTTCCAATTCAAAATCATTAGTCTGAGATTACAAGATTCTCAGAAAACGAGGAACAAATCAAACAATAAATAAATTGTATTTGAGAAATCGAAGCTAGATCAATCAAGAAGATGGAATTGGTCCATG
Source organism: Begonia fuchsioides (assembly GCA_003255005.1). NCBI lineage: Eukaryota > Viridiplantae > Streptophyta > Magnoliopsida > Cucurbitales > Begoniaceae > Begonia > Begonia fuchsioides. The sequence continues at coordinate 516,546 of QAOC01020906.1, forward strand.
GAAATTGCTTTTAAAAAAACAATATGAGGGGGAGATTTCAGTGGGGACTTTTAACAAACAGCTGGCGCGCAGTGTCGTTAGTGAACGACGCATCTTCCACGCAGATTGGAATTCAAGACTGGCCCTCCAACACCTCCCAATAACAATAAAAAAAATTGTTGTATTTTCTAAATCTACCTACTTGATCGAGTTTTCTTCAGATTCTGAAAATGGTGGATCATCCCTCGTCCACTGATTGTGACACTTAGTTACTTTTCATCCTCATCAATCCGTACCATTTCTTCGATTCCTTACCTCCGTTCCAACGATCGTTCACTCCGCCACCTTCCGCTGTAACCTCCGCCGCCGACTTTTTCGCCGATCCCCGCCCCTCGCCCTCCGTTTGCAACGCCGATATCACCGATTTTATGGCCCGGGTCGGCGAATTACGGTTAGGGATCATTAGCTCGCCGATCTCCGCCGGGCTCAAACTGGCGCCGCTTCGGAAGATTTCTTCCACTTGTGGAAAGAGCTTGTGGTCCTTGAGCCCTAGATAAGAGCTCGCAACGTTCTTGAAAGCGGAGAAATCACAGAGGGGGAAATGGATATGGACGTCGATTCGACCCGGTCGGATAATATCCGGGTCGACCCCGTCTTTGCTGCTCATGGTGAACACCATCACTCTCTCGTCGGCGCAGCAGGAGGTTAAAATCCCGTCCATGAAGTTCAAAAGCTCCGATAAGCTAATCGCCGGAGATTCCTCCGTCAAGTACCGGTCGAGATCCTCGACGACGATCATGGACTTGCAAGTAGTCTGAACCAGAAGAGATTTCAGATCGGAATCGTCGTTGATTCTGGATAGGTCGATGTAATAGACGTCGTAGCAGAGGAAATTAGCCATGGCGGCGACGAAGCTTGATTTTCCGGTACCGGAAGGTCCGTAGAGGAGATAGCTCCGCTTCCATACTCGGCCTAATCTGTGATAATACTGTTTAGCTTTGAGGAACGAATCGAGGTCGGATTTGACCTTGTCTATGAGATCAGACTCCATAACAATGGTGTCGAAGGTGGAGGGATGGACGAAAGCGACGGATTTCCATCCTCGAGGACGATGATCGAGCTTTAGATTGATATAGAGCTTCAAATCACCCCCTTTCTGATCAATCTCATCGGCCGAGACCGTGTGAATGTGTTGGAGATAAGAACGGAGAATTCGACGTTTGTCAGCCTTTCTGATCTTCAACACAAAGCTTCTGCAACTGTTCGTTAGGGTTTCCTTTTCTTCTTCGTTAATCCACTGCACCTTAGCGCCTAGAAAGACGTCTTCGATTGTTTGATTAGGGTTCAGGCAGAGAACGATGTCATTCGGCTTCTTCCCCGTCACGAGATTGGTGAAATCGGAATCCTCGAGGGCCGATAGAGAGCTCAAATAGGCGTGGACTTTCCGGTAGAGCTGATTATGTTGAGAGAAATCGTTGAATTCAGGGACCTTGAAAATCTGGTAAACATGGAAGCAATCCTCCACTCGTCCCCACCACTTTCTCACCAACCAGAAAAAGAAAATCAGAGAGAAAACAACTAGCAAAAAAGGAAAATTCAAGATCATGGCTTTCGGAGAAGACTAGCGAAACTAGCAGAGAAAATCCCAGAAATCACGGCGGCTTAACACGATCACGGCGATCATAGCAGAGTAGAGGACCCAAATCGGAGAATTCAGAGTGGGGACGAAAAGGAAGAATCTTGCTTAGCAGAGCAGGTACTGGGCTTCTACAGTTATTATATAAAGATTCTCTCTCACCTCTCAGCCATGGGAGGCGCTTTCCTGAAGCTTGTAGGAGCAGGAGTAATGTTTTTGATAACGACGAGGTAATTTAGAAAACGTACGAGATCTTGAGGTTATGTCGTTTAAATCTTCGAAGAGTTGGATGAAGATTAGGCGTTCTAATTTCTATGATCCTAATAATTAATTTAATTTTTGGTTGCTCGTATTTCTACCTACTTTTGTATTTGTTTCGATTAAAAAGGAAAAAAATCAAAATAAATCTAGAGTTTTAGAAATTATATAATTTAAAAATAAAACCCTAAAATTATAGTTTAATAATTTGTATCCTAGTCTTTCAGGCTAGCACGGTCTGAGTCAGTCTAATTTTAAAATGAATCAGAACTAAAATCGTGAAATATAGATCAGTTTTGGTTTGTTGCAGGTCGGTTTCATATGTAAAAAGCTGAGCTTAGCAACTTATTCAAAACTAGTAATTCTACTGGTCTCGGTCGAGTTTTGTCTATCCATGATCACTTGTCTTTGAGTCTTGTTAGGGTATATATTATTATTTTCTAAAATTTTATAGTTTAAGTTGCATGTGAATCTTGAAATTTATTTGACATTTTACCTAACATAGAATCAAACGAACGTAGGTCCTTAACAATGTGAAGGTGGAGAGATAAGGCCTTTGATGGTGATTTGAGGTACAAAAGTAAGCGCAACTTGTTACCAAGAGACAAAATCTCTTACATGCAGGACCCTCACACCTCGGTCATACAGTTTGTAGAGGGATAAGTCACAATGACTCAATAGGCTAGAGATTAGAGGTCTTTATCTGGGTCCACAAGGAGTTACCTCATATTTGAGGTAACAACTCTCACACTGCGACTAAGCTAAAAAAAGGAAGCACAACTAAGCTAAAAATGGTGGATTATGAGGAGAACCAAACTGAACCAAGCAATTCGTGCGCTTTTTAATAGAATCACTTCAGTTTGATTTTCTAAGCTAGTTTTACGTTTTTAGGTCAATCTCAGAGTGAATTGATGAAACATATTAATTTTAAAAATCTAATTAAAATTATGTTTTATTTGTTATTCTAATTTTTTTTTCACGAGATCAACTTTGCAACGGCAAGTTCTACTCCGTTTCAACCGTGCTAGCACATTTTGGGAACGGATCCAAACGACTCGAGTTTTACGGTTCAATTCAAGTTAATGTAGGAATATTATAAAAATTAAAAATAATAAAAATGAATATTGTATTGGAATTTGGGTTGTTGGATTTTCGACCATATTTTGAGTTTATGTCAAACTTTTCACCATTTTCACTTACAAAACCATGACCAAACTGGAACCGCGTTTTTAGCAGATTTGGAATCGAGGTCCGAACTAGTGGTCCAGGCCGGTTCTGACCGTCTTATGTTAAAAATTGTTGTGGTCCGCGTTGTTGATGTGGGCAATTAGTGTAATACAAGAAACCTTGACATTTCATGTACTAATTAATACTATGTTATTAAAATCAACATCATAAATTGAGACAAAATAGTACAACTTAAATCATAAAAATTTAAAATGATCAATCCAAACCCAAACAACTTATGTCAAAACATAGCCAATTGCACGTTTTTTCAAAGAAACGCGATAACACGCGCTATACGCACGGGTTACTGCAAATTTTGAAGTGTCGGTTGGTTTTAGTGTTTAAATTGTATTATTTTTAAATTTTAGTATTTAATTAATTAAATACTAGTCATATTTTATATTTTTTTCAAGGAAATTGTACAATTATAACTAGCTTTAATATTGTCTTTTTATTAGGGATGGGCAACCCGACCCAACCCGTGGGTCCTGACCCAACCCGCACTATTTGGGTCGGGTTGAAAATGAATTGAATGAGTTTTTTACCCATTTGGGTCGGGTTGTACAATTTAATTTGGGTTTTGGGTTGGGTTGAAGTTTTTTACTGAACCCGCAAATCCGACAAAAAAAAACTCATTAACCAAATATTCTTAAAATTTTCTAGGGCTCACAGTTTCACCCATTTCCTTCTACGACAGCTCCCGAGTCGCGATTTTGAGATTCTCTTCTCGCCGGCTCCTCTTCGCGCGCTCGCCGTCGGCCAGGCTTCTGTCGTCGTTTACTTAGAGAAGACTTATGTTTTTCTTCAGCAAAGGCGACGTTGCAACTCTTGATTTATGAACAACCCTTTACTTAGAGAAGTTAAAACATATTTTAAGAAATATTGAGATAGTATTTTTAGTTATGTTATTTGTTTAAGTTTGATATCTTTTGAATTAATTATTAAGAGTGACAATGTCGTAACTCGCAAGGTAATATGTTATTTTTTGATTTTTTTCGTAATAGTAAATGTTTTGATGTTATTTTAGAATAATTTTTAATGAACCGATAAAAAAAAAACCGACCCAACCCGCAATATTTTGGGTCGGGTTGTCATAGAGGTTGCGAGTTTCGGGCCAGTTTTCGGTTTCAGGTACGAAACCGAAAACCAAATGAGTCGGGTTGAGTTGATTAAAAAACCGACCCAACCCAACCCATGCCCATCCCTACTTTTTATAAATATATAGGTAAATATCATTATAACCCTTGAACTAATAGTTGCAGTGTTATTTAGGGGGGAGCACAGCTGGTCTGACCATATTTTATTTCGAAATAAAATTCAAGCAGGAACTCACGGTTCTAGATTTTTGGAATAATAACCAACAGTTTCAACACGGTTCTCATTTTAACTAAATTTTATTTTATATTTAAAAAATATATATATATAATAATAATAATATAATTTTTTTATTATATTTTGATCGAGTTTTAAATAATTTAGTGAGTTTATGACTAATTTTAGGATTTATATCGTATTTTATTAGGGTTTAGGTCAGGTTTCACTCGATTTTAAAAAAAATTTAACTGACGGTCTCAGTTCTGATTTCACAGTTTTGTACTGTTAAAGATCAAAACTGACCCATAAATTACGGTTTTTTAAAAATTAGAATTAATACCAAATTAAAACTAATAGTTTCAGTCTTGTTTTGCCTACCTCAAGTATATGCAATACTTAGAAAATTGTCAATCGAGACCTTGCACTTTACAATAATTTTAATGAACATCGTATTAGAACTATTCTTTCTTGGTACGGTGAAAATTCTTATTTTTTTAAATTAATTTAATTAAATAAAAAATAAATTTACTTGTTATTTTTTTTTATTTTTCTACAATTTATTAAAAACCTAACCATTAAAAATATTTAATTAAAAGAACAAGAATCTTAAAATTAACAAAAAGGGTGAAATTATATGATGATTGTTAAAATAAATAGTAAATTTCAAGGGGAAATATATTTCATCTATATATATACATATATTATCAAGTTTCGATCTTCGACAGGCGATTTCAGACTCACCAGCAACTCGATCTCAGCCCCCAAATCTCTCGGTAAGATGGTCCAAGTCTGTCCCGTCGTCCCTTTCATCTGTAGTTCTTTCTTTCTTGATCGTTCCTGAGGTAGAAGGTTAATTTTGAGCTGTTATAGTTGCAGAAATGGCTTCGGATCCTCAAGTTTTTACTTTCGGTGAAGTGGCGAAGCACAATCACAAGAAAGATTGCTGGCTTATCATCTCTGGCAAGGTTTGATTCTTCCCCAATTTCCTATTTTATATGGGTTCCGAATATCTGAGTTCCTTCTGCTGTTTCTGGAGATGATTCGAATCTCGTTATTGGATGTCTATTTTGATCGACTGCTGAAGAACACTGAAGGCCCAATAATGAACTATTCTCAGTAGCTATTTTCTTGCACGGATAATATGATTTTCCCAATTTATCGTTTAGATCTAGTTTATTCATCATGGTATGGAAAAAACCCCCCAATTCAGAGTAATATGGGATGGATTCTACTACTCTTTTGACATAGAATTGATTGATTTTGTTCGAACCGAAAATCTCTTTTGTTGGTTTTTGGGATTTTCGCTCGAGGGTCGTCGAATTCTTATGAAACTTTCATCGATTAGGTAGTGTATACACGAGCAATATCATCGTCGTAGAGGATGGAAGTAGAATAGAGTTTTGGGACTAATATTGGACCTAAAGGGCTAATATTAACCTTTTGGATCCTGATTTATGCATGAATATATATGCAAATTTCGTTAATTATAATTTCAAGTTGGTGACCTTTCGCGTCGAGTTGGAGCATACGATGATCGAGAAGATCGAAACTTGATATATTTGTTGGATTTTTAGGTGTACGATGTGACCCCGTTTCTCGAAGAACATCCGGGAGGTGACGAAGTCCTGCTTTTAGCCGCAGGTAAACTTCTTGAACTCCAACGAAGTAATTTCGATATCTTCTTGTTAAGATAATCAACAAAAATACGTTAGCGAATTTCGTTGTGTAGAGAAAGATGCGACAGATGATTTCGAAGATGTTGGCCACAGCGATTCGGCCCGAGAAATGATGGAGAAATACTACGTGGGGGAGTTGGACGAGTCTAGCCTTCCGAAGAAACCGAGCATCGGCCGGCCTGCACCGGCTCAAGCGACTCAAACCGTGCAGCCGTCTTCTGCAGCCTCTCGGGGGAGAATGGTTCAAATTCTGACCTTCATTGTGGTGTTGGGACTAGCTTTCGCTCTGCGATATTTCGGAAAGAAAGAATGATGAAGTTCGATTCTTTCTTGTTCGACTCGAAGCTCGTCGAAGTTAACCAGAATTCGTCCCGATTGTATCACAATTATTTATGTATGTCACTCGTCTAGAAGATGCACGGTTTCTCAGATTTACTTGTTTTATATTTGTCACGAGTATGTATTTTCTCACCACGACGTCTGAGGTTAGTCGGTTTGGGTCGGTTCGGTTTCAGATCTGGTCCAGGCTTTGTGAGCGTGATCATACTTAATTTTGATATCGGGTGTAAATTTACCAACGTCACTCAGGAGCAGAGAGACTCAGGACGGTTCCTAATAAGTTATTCGTCTTTGACCAATGTGATATATACGAATAAAGTTATGCAAATTCTGATGCAAAACAGACAATATTGTGTTGGCAGATTCTGAAGGTTCATATTATCGATGAAATTATCGTAATTTTTATAGGAAATATAAATGTTTGGTCTCAACTAGTTGACCTAAAAATATTAAAAACAGATTTGTACCTGAAACCAAATTTGAACCTGACCCGAATTCTGAAAACCCGATTATAAATATATAAATCTTTTAAAATTCGGATTGGACCACGGTTCGGTTCGGGTTACAAAATTTGGAACCGTTGATGATGGGCCTAACTCCTCGACCATTGAGTCTGGACCAAGCCTCTTGCGTCTCCCCATCAGCTGCCCACTCCAGGTTTTCGCTCGCGGTCCCTCTCGGTCTCTGCGACCTCGCTTCTCACTTCTCAGCCTCGGCAGGTCTCATTCTCTTCTACTTATGCCTCCATTGATTCTTGATCTCTTCTTTTCCTGCTTCTTTCGGTTTCTCCGTTTTTTACGTCCCAAATTGTTTCGGTCGATGTGGTCGATTTCTCCGCATCTTTCATTGGCCTTTTGATTCTTGCTTCTTCGAGAAGAGCTTGGATTCTGAGTCATTCAGCTCCCCTGTAGTGCCGTGTTATATCTGAAGGTGAGTTCCTTTTTTTGTGAAATGAGCTCATGGGGAAGAAAACACGTCGAATTTTTACATAGACTATGTCAATATCGCGCCCCAATCGAAAACCATGTTGTTGATCAGTGCCGAGTTATAAACCCTAGGAGGGGTTTGGGATTTGCGGCGATATATTCAACCCAGGCCTCTAAATTTCCTGAATATGAGATGCCTTCAGTCACATGGGGTGTAGTTCAGGGCCGCAAAGAGAAACTAGTATCGAAGGTCATAATCTGTGATTACTTGAAGAGTTTAGGAATAATTCCCGACGAATTGGAACAGTTAGAGCTTCCGTCCACTGTTGAAGTCATGAGAGGTAGAGTTGAGTTTCTCCAGAAGATGGGATTAATCATTGATGACATCAATGAGTACCCTTTGATACTTGGTTGTAGCGTTCGTAAAAACATAATTCCTGTTCTAGGATACTTGGAGAAAATTGGGATTCAAAGATCAAAACTTGGGGAATTCATTAAGAATTTCCCTCAAGTTTTACATGCCAGTGTTATTGTGGAGCTTGCTCCTGTAGTCAAGTTTCTTCGAGGTCTCGATGTTGAAAAACTGGATATTGGATATGTTCTGATGAAGTACCCTGAACTTCTTGGCTTTAAACTGGAAGGGACAATGAGCACATCTGTTGCTTATCTCGTTAGCATTGGTGTTAATCCTCGGGATATTGGTCCAATGGTTACCCAATATCCATATCTTTTAGGAATGAGAGTTGGGACAGTAATTAAACCTTTAGTCGATTACTTGGTTTCTCTTGGCCTGCCGAAGAAGATTGTCGGTCGAATGTTGGAAAAACGAGCATATATACTAGGATACGACCTGAAAGAGACTGTTATGCCTAATGTAGATTGTTTATTGAGTTTTGGAATCAGAAGGGAAATGATAGCTAGATTGATAGCACAGTACCCACAAATTCTTGGTCTACCTTTAAAAGCAAAATTGTCTTCACAGCAATATTTCTTCAGCTTGAAGCTTAAAATTGATCCTGAAAATTTTGCACAGGTGATAGAGAAAATGCCACAAATTGTAAGCCTTCACCAACATGTAATCATGAAACCAGTGGAGTTTCTTCTCGGACGGGGAATAACTGCCACCGATGTCGCAAAAATGGTCGCTAAATGTCCTCAAATACTTGCCTCGCGTGTAGAGCTCATGAAGAACAGCTATTATTTTTTCAAAACTGACATGGGAAGGCCTCTAAAGGAGCTCGTGGAGTTTCCCGAATACTTCACATACAGTTTGGAGTCGCGGATTAAACCTCGGTACAAAAGATTACAAAGCAAGGGAATTCGATGTTCATTGAATTGGTTCTTGAATTGCAGTGATCAGAGATTTGAAGAGAGATTGGAGGGAGAGTATGTTGAAGCAGAGGCTCTGGGTCCATGGTTTTGTATGGGTGGGAAATTGGAGTTACCTGGTACTGAGATTGTGTCAGATGAGGAAGATGAGAGCGATGAAGAAGTGCTTCACAGAAAGATAGTCTCTCTCTGAAAGAACTGGTATGTATTGTTTATTTGCATGATTAATTTTTGTAGAGTTAGAGCTAAGTAGTTTAATGCCAGAAGATATTACAGACTGTTGAATACATAAACTTCATATTTACATGAACTTCATCAATTATGCATTTCTGATTTGACTGCCTGAGAAGAGCAGAAGCTTAGAAAGAATAGATCACATCTGTTTACTTGGTCTATCTTATCTATCAATGTGTTTCGTTTAGGTCGGGCTCCGGCCGGTTCGGCTTGGTTCCGAAGTGGCTAGTGAACCAGCGGCTCCAAAATTTTGGAACCAACCCACAAATTGGTGTTTGAGTACTGGCACTGACAGAATCGTGCTCTATGGTTCGATTCAATTCCAAAAAATTTTAAACCATGTTTTTTATTGTATTTGGGTCACCGTTACAATCCTCACTCTGCATTTCATTCGATGGCATTTCACTCGGACTTCTTTCCGATCAAAACCCTGGAAGTAGGGTCGGAACATGGTGGGGTATGGAGATCCATCTTCAAGCAACATGGTTTAATCATCTTCAAGTGAAGTGTCATCAAATGAAGTACGAGATGAAGATCGTAACATAAAAAGTGGATGGTTCAAATCTCTCTGTGACCAAATTATTGAAGATTAAATCATGTTGCTTGAGGGTGGATCTCAATCGGCTTCCATGCTACAACCGCTACTTCAAGGGTTCTAACCACGGGCAAGTTTTGATCGAAAATATGTCCGCGTGAAGTATCATCGAGTGACGTGCTATGTGTGGTTCATAAGAGTTTGAGTCAGATTTCAACTGGTTTGCAGTTAGGTTTTAAAAAGGTTTGATTTGATTTACAGTTTATTATGGTTAGTTTTTATCGTTTTTGTGTAAAAATTCATGAAAACGTATCCAAAAACGTTGTATGCACGCATCGGAGTCGGATAAACCCTAATATATATTATCAAGCATACTTAAAATTTAATTACTTAAATACATAGAATGATTTCTAAAGCTCAGCACATATATAAAATATACAATATGATCGACAACGTGACAAGTGGGAAGTGGGAGATTCCTATCCCTCTTTCTCTCTCCTCTTTCTCTCTCATGTTCTTGTCTGATCAAAACCCTAGTAACCCCGACACACACTTCAAGGAAGCCACCATTGTCGTCTACCCTACTCCATTATCCACGCAGTTTAGAGAGAGAAAGAAAGAGAGAGATAACGGCAGCCCACGAAACGGGCTGGCATTACGTGACAGTAAATCAAATCCAAATAAAAAACAACATGTTTCTTGCACGAAAACTGGAGTTATTGTGTTTGTTAATGGCGGAAGGTTCAAGCCAAGAACGATGAACTAATCTGTAATCTTGCATTTGTAAGCATTTTTTTCCTGATTCTAACCCTAATTCGTAGCCTTTTTTTCTGGAATCTCTCTGAAACAGTGGAGCTTCCGTAGAGAACAAGAACACGATTTAATATTTTATGCGTCTATAATCCCAACTTCTGCAATTTTCTGATTGTTAAGAGGAATACAGCTTGAACTTTGACCTAATTTTACTCATCAAAACACGCACTTTTTAAACAATAGAAGAAGAAGAAGAAGACCCCACCTCCATTAAAGCTGTGGGCGAGGTTGTGCGTGGGTTGTCCCTGTCGGCATAGGAAGAGAAAAGACGATGGTTCTGGTTTTGAGTTAAATCCTAATATTTTCATCATCTTGTCAATTTTCATGGCTTCCAGAAAGTTATGGTTCGTCAGCCCAAGGACATATCCCCCCACTGTCCGCTTAATTACAACTTTTTTCTCTCAGGTTTTCAAGATTTCCATTTTCTGTATATTTTCAGACGTACAAATCTCTGCGTGCCAATGTTACGTACCCTAAATCACACATGATTTCAAGAGTTTCATGTTGTTCTACTTTCGAGATGGTGCTTCAGACTCTCTAAATCAGGCAAATGTCATTGAAAGCCTTCAAAAACATGCCGGAGAACCTGAATTCTAGTTCGATCGAATCGAAAACGGTTCAAATTTTCAAGAATTCGAATGTTGTTTTTTTCTTGTCATGATTCCAACACATTATATGGTCATTCAAAGCCTAGGTTTGAAATCTGGAAATACAAAAAGCTGCGACGAAAAGAAAGCTGAAAGAAGTCCGGACAGGGCCATCAAAGGGTCATGTTTGACTTCCCTTAGGCCGTCTTGCAGTCTAAAATCGTGATTTTCGGAGACATTTTACATGTTTTTTTTCACGTTAAAAAACAAAAAAAAAAAACTGTATGAATATGTCTGAAACATTAAAAATGGAAACACATGATTTCTGAAGCAAACTTGTGCCTGTGAAACTCCTCCTTGCACACCCTATCACTAACTTGTTAATCTAAAATGTTCATAGCTAACCCGAAAGCAGCCAATGCTTTCGTTTGACAAGAGAATTCAAAAGTTAGAGAGAAGAAATGAGGAGAGAGAAAGAGAAGGGTGAAGGCTATTTGTCGGTCATCGCCTCGAACTAGTCGCTCTGTGCATCAAAAAGCGACACACCAGACGAGGGCGAGGCTGGTCTGTGCATTACTTAATGCACAAAAACACACTTATTATGAAATAATTACAAGTAAAAAATAAAAGGGTTCTTCATTCTTGTGTTCCATGGTAGAGAGAGAGAGAGAGAGAGCAGTTGCAGAAGGGAAGGGGAAATCCAGGTCAAGTTTTTAAAAGAGGAAGAAAGATAATAATGAGGTCACCAAAACAGCTCAACTACTACTCTGACTCTCTTGTTTTCTTCCTTTACTTTGATTCCCTCTATTAAATACCACCCAATTTTCATTACTTTGATTATTTTTTTCATTGCTGAGATGACTGATCAGAATCCAACGGTCTCAAATTAATGATTTGTTGCCGATATGCATGGTGAAGTAGAGATTTTACAGGCATGTTTTTTGCTCGAAAACCCTTGTAGTACAGTGTGTTAAATGTCTCATCAGATCGTCGTTTCTCAGAAGACGAAGATGGTTCAATCGAGAGAGAGAGAGAGAGAGGAGAGAGAGAGTGCATATGGTCTGTGCATGGGTCGTGGTCATTTCTGGAAGTGAAAACACAGCTGGTGGGGTCTGAGTTTGCTCATTTGTTTGTCCTTTGCACTCCTATTTACTTCCTTATAACCCCCCTTCACTATCATTCTCGTTCATCATCGTCGTCTCTCTCTCTATCTATCTCTCTCTCTCTCTTTTTCAATCTCTCCCTTGAACACAGGCGAGAGTTTTGGGGGATAAAGAGATAAGGGAGCAGAGGAATCACAAGATTTAGGGTTTGTTTTTTCATGAAAAGAAAGATTGGAGCTTTTTCTTTTGAGGGGAATGTTGTCTGGCTCGAGGACCCTGTTATTGTTCTTCCCCATTTTGGCTTCTTTTTTAGATCGCCTTCTGGGTTTTATTTCTTCCGTAATTAGTGTCCTCGGACCAGGCTTCATTCCCCTCAATTACATGCTCCCAGGTTCCTGAGTTGTTTCTCTCTCATCCGAGGGTTGTTATCATTTTTCTGCTTACCCTTTAAGGGATTCGATTCTGTTTTTTGAGTTTCTTTGGGGAAATTTTTGTTTGTCAGCTGAATTGAATTCGGGTTTTAAAGAGCAATTAAGGATGCTGGTTTTTCGCAGATTGGTGTAATGATGAATGTTTGACTGTTTGTTCTTGTTTTTTTTTTTGGATCAGAGCGTGAAAATGTTTTTGTTGGATCTTCATTTTCCTTTTGCCAGCTTTTGAGCTTTTCTTTTACTCTTGCATTATGATTTCTGTCAGTCTTTCTCCGATTCTGTCGTCAATCATTCGACTCATTTTTCTCATCATGACTTCTCTCTCTCTATCTCTCACTCTCTCTTGTTCTCTCTCTCTCTGTTTTTTGTTATTGTAGTTTTTGGCGATCTTTCTCAGCCCCGATATTAAACTTGAGCTGATTCCCATTAAAATGCAGAAGTGAAATCTTGATTTGAGTTCTTCATAGATCAGAAACAGCCCCTTCTTCCACAATCCGTCCCCATGAAACGAAGGGGTCTGGACTAGTCGACCATGGGAATCAGCTAAAAACAAAATCGAAAAGAAAAAAAAAAAATATTAAATTTATTCGGTCTCATCATCCAGGACTTGAACAATGTTTTTTGTTCAGACCTATGACTGTGTTTTTCTGCGTAGACCTTCGTTGGAATCCTCGTATCTTTCTAGGCCATAGCTTTCTGACCTTTCTCTTCTTTTCTACTTTTCTCTCAGGGAGATCCAGGATAGAGGGAAACATTAAACTTGACTTCATGGTTTCTCTCTCTAGATTAGGGTTTAGTCCTTTAACACCTACAACTCCACAGTCTCTCTCCTCAGTATTTCTCTCTCTATATATCTAAACATGTCTTCGTCTCTTGACAAGGCTGTGATAGTGATACTGTACACTGTGCTTCTGCCATTTCTATTTTTTCTACTTGAAAAACAGTCTGATCCATATGAAAAAACAAACCATGATGCAGGTCAGCGTGTTCTGAATTATTTTTCAAAAAAGAAAACAAAAAATGCAGATGCAGTGTTGGATTAATGGAGATGGAGTCTTCTTCGTGTCTAATCAAAGCTTCGCCATTGTCAAGAAGCTTGACTCACAGTTGGAATCTCATGGGGCTGTAGAGAGAGAAAGTGGAAGAAGATAGAGATTGATTTGAAAGGTTGTAAACACAGACTCCAGAACCCTAGACTGAAGAACCCTAGATCTTTTATATAGTTCCATGGTTCTGCAGCAGGCTTTTTGTAATCTTCCCAATGACTTGATTGTTGAGCAAAATCTTCAGTTTATGGGTTTTGAAAGCAAGAAACGGAGAGAGGAAGAAAAAGGGTTCTGGAAAAAAGGATTCGAACTTCATTTTTTAAGGGTTCCAGTTATGAGTAGGAGCATGATCAAGGAAGATTAGAGGTGGGAGAGTTTTTGATTATGTTCGTGTCTTTCTAGATTTAGGTTTTTGACAAAATTAGGTTAAATTGGTGTTTTGTAGGATATTTTTGGATAAATAACAATTTATACTCTGAATTATAGAGGTAGTTGCAGTGTACTTTTTACTTTAAAGAGTAAAAAAAATTTGAGCCTGAATTTTCGGAAAATAAAATTTAGGTTCGTCGGACGTAAAAATTCTTGCCTCATGCGTCCGAACGAGACATGATCGGAAGCATTAGGCGAAAAATTCTTGCCTGATGCGTCTGATTATGCCTCGCTTAATATTTTGAATTTTAGTAATATTGAAACAGATACTTTATCATTACTTTTTTTTCTAATTTAAAATGCTAGTTAATTTGGTAAATAATTATTGTCAACGGGGTTAATTTTTACGAGTTTTTGAGAAATAAAAATGATGCAATCATAAATTTATAATTTTATGTAACTCCTTCGACCTTATAAAAAAAAATTAATAATTTTTTTAACCTGTTTATTACTATTTATTAGTGAAATGTGTTGACTAAATGAAGAACATCGTTAAAATTAGTATAAACGTGATTATATAGTATATGTTGCATTCATGCTAAAGTTCAAAGTATTCACGGCTAACTTTTATAATACAAAGTGTTGGTGGAACTACTGTCATAATTCAGAGTTAAAATGCGATTTACCCTTTACTTTTTTAATGTTTTAATGCGCAAAATCAATTGCTTTTGTGCAAATAAGATTCTAGAGAAGTTGTTTGTTATCCGAGATCAACTTGTGCGAGAGTTACAACGTTGTGGAATTCTCAAATTTACGTTAGGTATGTTCGAACCAAAACTACCGATTTGAACCCGGTTACCAGTCTCAATTTTTAAAAACCGTAAAACCAAAACCAGACCGTGTCAAAAAATGACTCAAAATTGGATAAAACTCAATTTAAAACTAACTAAACTCGATATAACTCAAAAATCGATTCAAAACTCAATCTAATCACTCAAAAACGGACTCAAATATAATAAAAAAATATATTTAATCTTTTAAAATATAAAACTGGACCAAGACAAACCCAAAATCCGGCCCCTAGTTCATAGTTTTGGTTTTGATTTACCTGAAAAACTTACCAGACCCAAACCATGCTACCTCTATCTAAAAACCAGACCAAAAAATCCAAAACAACAGATGAATTCATACTAAAATCCAATAAACAACAAAATAGCATAATTTTTTTTCTTAGAAAAACATATTTTGCTTTCGAATGATGAAAACCATAGGATCACAATTCGGTTCGAGGATGAAAATGCACCAAACCGTCGGATTGTTCATCAAAATAATCAAGTTCCTAACTGAGAAAAATGACAACATTTGAATACAAAAATTCACTCTCTTTTGATAAAAGAAATTGACATACTCCAAATAGCCAATCATCTAGCGTAGTGCAAGTAACTTACATTGTTCTCATTGTTTCCTCAGAGTCTCTTCTGCCTGAGTAGCTTCTTCAAAACATCAGTCTGAATCACAATCCATACTCATCGTTCCTCGAATTCAAATTTCATCCTCGGATTTCACTTTCCTGCTTCGAGGATTTTTGGTAGATGATGCCTTGTTTTTGGTTTTCCTTTTGGTTGGCTGATCTTCTAGAGTTCTCTTCTTGCTTTCTTTTCTTTCATCACCTGCTTTCTTTCTTTTCGTTGATGTTTGTCGTCCCTCGTCGCTTTTTTGGGTCACGATCTCTGACTTGTGTTCGATTAATTCTGCGATCGATTCAGCTAGGTAGAAAACGAAAGAAAATCGTCAAAACTTCCTGGGTATTAAGTAACCCAAAGGAAAGAAAGTGGGAAATCAACCTTCGTTGGTGAAGTTGGAATCAAAAACAACACTTGACAGATGCTGTTTCAAAAATACCTGAGCAACAATGGAGAAAATTGATGAATCAAGCCAAAAAACGAAGCAAAATAAAAACTGCTGTTCTTCTATTTTTACTACAATTTACTATTCTTTAATTGTGATTTTCGAAGTAATAGTTTATCATCCATGCTATATTTTATTCGATAATTGGAGTGATTTAATCGAAAATTGAATAACAACTTACAGCAGAAAGAAGTTGCCGTGAATCTATATCCCAAAAACGGACAAAGCTATCCAAACCTGGAACAGAGATTTTATCAATTTAAGATTAAAACAGTCCAAAATAAGACACCATATTCAAATAGATAAACAAGCACCTGACAGGGATATAATCTTAACAATAAACCAAAATAAAAATTATTATTCTGCTACACAGTAGCTAAAGAAGTAAGAAAAACATGCAATTTGAAAGACTATAAATGACAAGTACATCGATGTAAGTTTGATTCAACAAGGTCAATTGGTGTAAGTATCAACAAACAATTTTTCCAATTTTTTATGCGGTAAATATTGAAATTCAAATATCTAGAAAAAAAAAGAGAAGAGATGTGATCAACAAATAAGAAAAAAATTACACACCACATGATGCTAGAATTGGTAATTCAGGGTGCCTAGCAATAGATCTGATGCTTCCAGAACATTTGCCAATAAAAGATCCCAACAGTTTTCCTGTAAGGTGTAGTTGGAAAGATCATCCATCACAGACTAAAAAATAAAAATGAAAAAGTAGCTTAAAGTACCTGTTCGTATATCGACAGATGCAAGGTCACCTGATCCATTTCCTAAGAAGATTTTATGGCCATCTAGATCTTCTGCTAGAGCTTTGATCGGTGTTTCCTTAAAATCAAATGTGATAACAGGTCTTCTCTGAGCCAAAATATCATAAAGTCGAACCTGTAACCAGAAAGTCCCAAGAAATATATAATTGCTTACATTTAAAATTCATCCATTTCCTCCTATCAGCATGTTATAAAATATTATACTGTTACCATCTCAACACTATCATTTATTATGTTCCCATTTCTACAAGGATAAACAGATATCATCATATTCTGAATGTTCAAGATCAAGCAGTTGTCTATTTCAATTTTACACTAAATGTCCAAATGATTGTCAGAGATGCCTTTTAAACATTGATAGGATTTAAAATGATCTTATTGATTTATTGAACACTAAACGTAATAAAATGTACACAGTTTGGGCGACTTCGAGGGTTTACCTTCATACTTGATCATTTCTCCAATGATATCCCATCATATGAATCACAAATACCATACTATTCTATTAACCTCCTTAAAATACCTCTTACTTCTGCTAATTCCATTGAACTTTACTAACTACTTAACACTAATCACAATATAGTTCCTATCAAACATCTACCTGAAGGGAGGTTTGCATGTAGTAAAAAGAACCCTTTAACTAGAAAGCTCACTTGTCATTTCAAATGGAATTGCTAAATTATACAGCTTTCAAAATCCATTAACTTTGATTTAACCGATACCTGATGGCTATTTGTCCCAGCCACTAATTTCCGGTGATCATCTTTACTAAGAAATGTCGCTGATGTAAACCAAGTGGGTGTAAAAATACCAAGGCTGTTTTTAGGTGGCTGTAAAAAAAAGCAAAAAAGATATCAGGGGAAATCCAAACTATTTACATAAACATAAATACAACCGCATAGAATTCTCAAATTCAAGTATAGCGTGACCAAATCCCTACAGATTTTGCAGCCCAAATCTTGGTACAGCTATCTAGATCCCACACATTAACTTCAACACCCTTCCTGAAAGAAGATGGTGATATTAGTCCTAATAAGTTCTAAATACATCAGTATATCATAATTAATGAAGACTAAAGAGCTTGTGAAGGAAAACCCACCCTCCAAATAAAGCATGTGTCTCACTTCCATCAACTTTGGAGCATGTGATAGTACCAGAAGCACAAACATTCCATGTTTTGGAAGAACCAACACTTGCAGCATTTGCAGATGAGTTAGAAATTTCCATGGATCTCACACTGACATCTCCTTTTGTTTTACACATAAGCAGTGTGAAAGACCTAATTACCGAGGTTTATAATTGAAGAAACATAAATTAAATAGCTGTTATTACATATTAAATTGAAATATAATAATAGTATTGTTCGAATGCACAGATATTACCTAGATGAAGAATGAAATATCTCTTTCGTAAATAAATGTAACCCGGCAACAACATCATCTTTAGGTAGATCCTCTGTATGGTTGCTGTCAGATATTGCAACTTGAAGATGCCCATTTTGAGGATTAAGAATCTCTATCTGTAATGCTATAGACTCAATACCAAAAATAATGTAGAACTATCATGTTTGTACAACCATGCATCTGAATAAGTAACATACCTGACCATTTTTTCTTGCAACAGCTAGTAACTGCCAAAAAGGAGGGTTTCACAATTTTAGAATTCATCAAAAAGGAGTTTAACGTCTAAAATTCTCTGAAGAAAATACTATTTTGAAATAATGCTGATTGCACAAGCGTAAGAACAAGAGTTATCCAATATAAATCCATTTAATTACAAAAGCTTGTTATTGATGTGCTAGAATTAGCATATATAGCAGATAAGATGTCAAGTTTAGCAACATCAAATCAAGCTTAATCCATTTACTTATAAAAGAATTGAGCTAAAAAAGACCAAGACTGAAAAGATTGGGACACCCCTATCTAAATATCCATTACAAGATAAGTTGCACAATTGCTGCCATGCTCAATGAGAAATACCCAAAATACTAAACACTCAAAAAGAATAAGTGCATCCACTAGAACTGGATTAGCTTTCGAAAATTCAATAAACCAAATTAGCCATGTTCCTGTTTAAAAAAAACAAATCAAAATGCCGATAACTATGCCACACTTACAGGGTTAGATTTACGGTGAGCAATAGAAGTAGCTATGACGGATTTGGAGAAGTCAGGGTCTCCCCATCTCTCCACGACCTTAGGAATCCCACTTTGCTCACCACGATGTTCGACAACTATTAACAACGCACATCAGACAATGGAAAAAAAAAACACAAATTACAAAGAAAAAACGACTTACGCAAAAGAGAAAGATACGAGATTTCGATTACCCTTAATCAAACCAAGCGCGTCAAAGGTTAAAGCCCGCAACGGAGGACAACCAGGGCATTCCACCGTGGTAGTACGAGGCATCTTTTGCTTCTGGACGGAGATGGAGCGAGAGAGAGAGAGAGTTGTAGAAAAACCCTGAACCCTTGATTTCAATTCTAGCAGAGAAAGACCAAGTCTAGTAGATGGGCTCTTGTTGGGCTTTGATTTCACCGACGTGTCGTTTTCAATCCACGCATTGTCGTCTGTTTTCAAATGAATTAGATTTAAATTCTTAAATATATTAATTTCAACAATTAATAAACCAAATTCTCTTCCAATTTGTGACAACCATGTAAAATAAAAACCAAAATCAACCCTTTTGTTCGAACAATTTAACGAATAAAACTATAAAATTAAAAATGAACAAAACAAATTCTTGCAAAATCTCGCAGTACAGAACAAGATCTTTTTTAATAACAAGTTCATAAGTGAAGGATCGCGGCATCTGTCCCTCCATGACACGTGTCTCCTCTCCATATTTTCAGCTTCACCCATGGTTACTTATGACGATCTGCTCAGATAGAAGGTGTGCAATCTCACGTCGTCCAATGATAAAGACCGAATATAGTTTATAAATGAATTATATTTTACTAACTAGCACAACATGTTTTAAATATAGTCTAAGAACAAAGGTCTGCATGGGCTTAGCTCAATTGGTTCAGAGATGATAGACTTACTTATTAACTCCCTCACAAACTCTGTCGGGCCGGAGGGTGAGTGCCCTAAAGACGAGAGATTTCGCCTTTTGGTACAAGCCTAAGAACAAAGTTGTGCATGCTTTAACAAAAAATGAGACAATATTTATTGGTATGCTTAGAGATCTAACTCCTTATTTTGCTATGTTTAAGAACAGAAACTTTGAAAAGGAAGCCATACTTTTTGACGCATCGAACACCTGAACAAAAATGAATTTCGACTATGATTGAACAATCACCACCGTTTTTCTTTGAAAATATTTCAATTTCATCCTTGATTGTTGGTAAATTAACCTAATTAGGTCAAGAAAACAAAATTATTTTTAAGATAGGGCCTAGGAAGACAAAGCATTTAATTTTTTACCCAAATATAATAAATAAATATAATTTATATTTTTTAAAATATGAAAACAAGTCAAAACTGACCTGTATTTCACAATTTCAATTTTGATTCACTGTGAAACTAGCTCGACTGAACCGTGGCTACTCCTACAATTTAGTGTAAGTTTTTACTTTTTTGTAAATCTACTACTTTAATTCCAAAATATTATAAATAAATATAGTTTTTTTAAAGATGATACCGGACCGGGACAACCCATAATTGACTCGTATTTTACGATTTAAGTTTCGATTCACTGTGAAATTAGCTCGACTCGAACCGTGCCTACCCCTACAGTTTAGTACAAGTTTTTACTTTTTTGTAAATCTACTACTTCAATTCCAAGATGATTTATTTTTGGATAATAATCCGGAGGAATTGAATTTTAATTGGGAAAACCAATCAAACCAAACCAAATCATAAATCATTTTGGATTATCACCGGTCCACCCAGACCGGCTCCCTAATAGGAATGATTAATGAAGTCCACATAATCTCGAGTTCTTTAAAAAAATCTAATTTATTTAAAAGAAGAGGGAGAGAGCTAGAGCAGTAGACTGGCCGTGGTCTCTTTTTAACGTTATCTTCAAGCTCCCGATAAGGCAACAATGGCGGCACCACCGTGCGCCTCGCCGTTCCTGAAGCTCCATCCTTATCTCTCTCCTCTGCTTCCCCACTCTTTTCTTTTCCGCGATGCCTGCTTTACACCTTTTCTCGGCTCAAAATCTCCTCGCTTTTCCCAGTCTGTGCCCAGAACATTTTCTACGGTAATAAGTGCTCGACGGCGGGGGATGGAGATTCATGCTTCCATTGGAGGGCTTTTGGGTGGCCTTTTTAAAGGCACTGACACTGGGGAATCTACTAGACAGCAGTATGCTTCCACTGTGGCTCTTATCAATTCGTTGGAACCTGAAATGTCTGCGATGTCTGATTCAGAGCTCAGGGATAAGACTTCAGTTTTGAGAGAAAGGGCACTACGTGGGGAGTCCGTAGATACCCTTTTGCCTGTAAGTGTTTGGGCTGAAATGGAAATGTATTGCTTCCCTGTGTTTCAATGTTAAAACTTGGCCGATCGAAATTGATACTTTTGGAAATTTGATTCTCAGAGTAAATCCATTGCAGTTTTTGAGAACACTCAAATATTCTAAATTTCTAATTCCATTAAATACGTTCTTCGGCTGTTAACGTACTCATGAGTGGAATAATTTTATATTTTGATCTGATTTAGATGGCTTGTGTCACAGGAAGCATTTGCTGTTGTGAGGGAGGCTTCTCGGAGGGTTTTAGGACTTCGACCATTTGATGTTCAACTCATTGGTTAGTTGGTACCTATGTTCTACGTCTAGAGTCATTGTGGAGCTCAATATCTCCATGTAATCCAAATGGTGTTCATATTTGAATACTTAAATGAATTTCAATGTTCATTTAGGTGGCATCGTTCTTCATAAGGGAGAAATAGCTGAAATGAGGACTGGAGAAGGGAAAACCCTTGTTGCTATTTTACCATCTTATTTGAATGCCTTAACTGGGAAGGGGGTTCATGTTGTTACTGTCAATGATTATCTAGCCCGGCGGGACTGTGAGTGGGTTGGTCAAGTTCCCCGCTTTCTTGGACTTAAAGTTGGCCTCATTCAACGTTTGTCTCATTCCTTTTTCTCTCTCTATATATATATTTGCTTACTTTTCAAGAATGAAAGTCCACAACTTCTACTTTGTATCACTATTCAAGTTTTTAGTATAGTTTCTTCTTGCAATTGAATGGCTAAAAAATTTGCTCTTTTCATGTCATTTTCAAATTTCTGTACTTTGAATAATCTTTCATAGCCGTTGGCTTCCATAGACTCATCTATTGATACTCCGTATCTAACCAGTGAATTTTGTATTGGCAGAGAACATGACTAGTGAACAGAGAAGAGAAAATTATCTATGTGACATCACATACGTCACAAACAGTGAGCTTGGTTTTGATTACTTGAGAGACAATCTTGCCACGGAAAGTAAATCTTGATTTTTCTGCTTTACATTTTGGTATACTGTTATGCATTTCATGTCAGTTTTTAAGACCTAGCTTAATGTCTTTTGAAGATAGCTGAATGTAGTTTCTGGTATGTGCAGAGTGTTGAAGAGCTTGTCTTGAGAGGTTTCAACTATTGTGTCATTGACGAGGTTGATTCTATCCTCATTGACGAAGCTAGAACTCCTCTTATAATATCTGGAGTAGCAGAAAAACCGAGCGATCGATACTATAAAGCAGCAAAAATTGCTGCTGCCTTCGAACGTGATATCCATTACACTGTAATGCTTAAAGTCATGTTCTTTTATTTTCGAAATATGCCTCGTAGTAGGCTTCTTTCTACCATATCTTTTTTGCTACAACTGAGTTTCGAGTTGAGATATTCAGCTAGGCTATTTTTATGATGTTTCCTTTTAAAATTATGGTTCAAATTATTCATTTGTTGCATCGAACTTATGACCACTTTTTGTTCTTTCATTGGTAAAAGAATGAGTTCATTTAGAATTTAATAGCTCTTAACGTTACCTGACCTGAAGGTTAGTGGTAGACATGAAAATTGTTGCTTTATTGAATTCTCTGTCTTATACTAAAAACATGGAGTATTGAGATTGATTGTTATAGTTATCACTTATCATAACTTTCCACTGTTTTATTGTTTCAGGTGGATGAGAAACAAAAGACTGTGCTGCTTACAGAGCAAGGCTATGAAGACACCGAAGAAATTCTGAATGTGAAAGATTTATACGACCCTCGAGAGCAATGGGCATTATTTATTCTAAATGCGATAAAAGCAAAAGAACTTTTTCTTAAAGATGTAAATTATATCACTCGGGGTAAAGAAGTTCTGATCGTGGATGAATTCACTGGTCGAGTGATGCAGGTATTTTTTTATGTGACTTATATAAGAAAATATTCTTGTAATGTTGTCAGACAAAAATATATAAATGTAGTTGCTAACTATCAGTAGAGGTGGATATGATCTGGCTCGGCTTTTAGAGAAAATAGGATCTCTCTAATATATTTCAGTTTTAAAATTTTGAAATCAGGACTAAGACCAGATCAGAACCCGACCATAAATTATGGTCTCATTCGGTTCAGCTTGGTTTTTTTTCAATAACATAAAACAAATTCAATATCAATAAAAACTAATAATATCAAAATCAATAATATGAAATATCAAACAAAATGATTACAAAATTACATACGAGTGACAAGGTGTACCAATATTATCTACCACATTATTAATCCTCAAATTTAATTAGGATGGTATGATTTGGTCCGATCCAGGCTGGTTTTGAAAGAAATAAGAACATATCGATATATTTTGATTTTAAAATTATAGAACCATGACTAGGAAGGGACATGATCAAGACGGATTATAGCTAGACCAAAATATTGTGGTCCGGTCTGATCCGTTGGATTGGGTTGGTTTTGTCCAACCCTAATTATAAGTATTTTAGTAGATTTCGACAATTTCACAACCTATCTTTTCATCATATAAACCTTATCCATATAAATATTAGATTTTATTTGAACGTTGTGTTGGTGCTGCTATAGATCATTTTAGTACAATGCCTTCATTTATCTATCCTTTGATTCCTAATTCAAGGGAAGGCGATGGAGTGATGGACTGCATCAAGCAGTAGAAGCCAAAGAAGGGTTGCCAATTCAAAATGAAACTGTAACACTAGCCTCAATTAGTTATCAGAACTTCTTCCTTCAGGCAAGATGTTTAAGTTTCTCTAAAATGACACGTGGATTTTTCTAACTCCCATGACTTATTTTACTTTATATGGTCCCAGTTCCCTAAACTTTGTGGCATGACTGGCACGGCAGCAACTGAATGCACTGAATTTGAGAGCATTTACAAGCTCAAAGTTACAATTGTCCCAACAAACAAGCCTATGATAAGGAAAGTATGTTAGTGCTCGTTCATGATACAAAAAAGCATCTTGGCATTCATTTATGATGATTCTATCATGTTTTATATAATTTGTAGTTTGAATAAAATTGAAACTTGGGAAGGAAATTAGAGCCTTCATGAGTAGGATTCACATGAAAATAGAAGTGTAGAAATAAAGACCTTAGGGAGAAAGTAACTAAGTTCCTGAACAATTAAATACCAATGAAGAATAACCTAATTACCTAACTAATTAAAGTTCATATATATTTCATATCCTAATTTTGTTAGCACTATCTCCATATTCTTCATTCTTTTGCTTGCCCTGCATGCTACTTGATTTTCATTATTTTGGAAAATGGAAAAAGTACCACCAGATCCATGTTTTATTTTATATTCTTCAAAAGTTCTTTAAAATTAAAGATATTAAGTTAAATATTATCTCTTCAAAATGTTGCACAGGAAGAGTCTGATGTGGTATTCAGAACTGTTAAAGGAAAATGGCAAGCGGTTGTTGTAGAGATATCTAGAATGTACAAGACTTATCGCCCTGTGCTTGTTGGCACAACTAGTGTTGAGCAGAGCGATGCACTATCTGAACTATTACAAGAAGCTAACATACCTCATCAGGTGAGTGGTCTCTTTTTTTTTAGACTGAATAGTTAATCAAGCCGATCTTGCAAAAATCCAATATTTGCCTTTTGCATTCCAAGTTTATCTTATTTCTATTATATAATTGTGTTAAGATAATATAAAATGTTTAAGAACAGGAATATAAAAAATTCTCTCCATGGTAAGCATAAGAGTGTTAGGGTCTACCTCTGGAGGTTTGTCTTTGGATCGGGTAAGTACCCCTCGTCCAACCATCAGAACTATATCGAAGAGAAGAACATGAAAATAAGAAGAAATAACTAAACTTGATTGCCCCGGAACTTAGGGTTAACACCATTTTAAATAGACTTACTTGACCTAATTTGAATACGAAAAGACGTAACTGACCCTAGACTTACTTGACCTAATTTGAATACGAAAAGACCTAACTGACCCTTATCATAATTAAATAACAATTGAAGGAAAATAACGATGAAAACTAGACTCGACGAGAATACTGCTTTCCGATAAAGGCATCATGTGGACTTAGGTTCGTAACATAGAGAGTAAAAGCGAACCTCTTAAAAATGGATACTTGCGGCCTTGTCAGCTTATACTTTATTTCTGCTCATGTTTCAGATAAGGAAATTAAGGCTAGAGAAAAAGATTTAAAGAAAAGAAAGGCTCGATCCACTTACGTGAATTTTGTCATCCGAAAAGAGAAAGAGTAGATAATTATGAAATGATTGAGTAATTTAATGAGCACAAATTGATTTAATGATTTTCAAAATGAAAAGTTCTAAGGTGAAGATGCTGTTGATGCAACCTATTAAGGATTGGAACATAATCATTTTCATAGTATAATGTTTCGTTAGATAACAATGTATTGGTAAAGAAAAGGGAGTGTCACTATCCATATATCTTTCTAAGAATGAATTAAGGTTTGTTCCCTAACTTGTATGGAATTCAATGTCCAAAAGGCAATGAGATATGTTTAAAAGGATTGCAAAATAAGATATATTCAAGGTGTTTTATTAGCCTACTATGTCACTCTTGGTGAGATTTAACAGACTAAAGATAGCCTCTCCATGCCAACCATGTTTTGAACATAACTTTCATCATAAAATAGTATCCTAAAATAAGTAAATCAAGTCTTCTAGGAATTTCTAACATTTTTGAGAGAATATGCTCAATGATTAAAATGTATTTTCTCAGGTTCTTGTCGTTGAAAACTTTTTTCTCTCTCCCAGTGGATAAAACTACTTTCCACAAGAAACTAATTTTATTAGGAATTTTAGAGCGCAAAAAAGGTAAAATTGTTAATTCCCATAAAGAGTAGAAACAAATTGATAAAAAAAATCCTTTAGGTTACGACTATGTCAATCCAAGTAGAATCGATTTTAGTGAAATAAATTTCTAAGCTACTAAGAATCACAATCTCACTTCGCATACAGAAGTTGATATCATCCGGTACCATTATTTAATGTTATGAATTTAATGTAGCCAAAGCACCCATTGCGTTGTGTTAGAGATTTCTATGATCTACTTCATCTCTCTTGCAAGGAAACCAGTGAAATTAAAAAAAAATACAATCAACTTAGTCATAAACTTATTCAAAATCAGTAGAACCACATCCCACTTTATTTTGTGACTGTTCTCTTGTACTTAGACAGAAATTCAAGAGATTGTTTCTTGGAGAGCCCTGTTGCTCCTTTGAGATAGTATCACCTGTTACACTCCGTTAAATGCAACGGCCTTAGATAAATGTTGTATCTGCTTGATAACTAGGCAATTTGTATGCATTTCTTCAAAAAAAAATTGTATGCATTTCTTCAATTTTTGGATCTTTCTTTTTAGAGTAGGCATGAAATTGGTCTTATTTGATGGCCAAATGGGTTTGAAATCAAGAGAGTACAGAGCTCATATGAAGAGAGTTTCAATTAAATTGATTTCATCTTTTATGATCCCATCATCTTCCACACTGTTTGACCCATCCTGCCTCGTTATATCTGCCACTGAGTGTACTCCCTTGAAATTTATGGAAATTTTTATCTTCTACTAATTATTTCCCTGTAAAATTGTACTCTCTTAGATGTCAATAGGTATCAACTTTGTGAATAGAACGCTGGGAAATTTATTCTATTTGACGAAAATCAATGAAGTCTTAAATTTTTGAAAGGTTCTTAATGCAAAACCAGAGAATGTGGAGCGAGAAGCAGAAATCGTTGCCCAGAGTGGCCGTCTAGGAGCTGTGACTATTGCTACTAACATGGCCGGTCGGGGAACAGATATAATTCTCGGTGGTAATGCTGAATTTATGGCAAGATTAAAGCTGCGAGACTTGCTTATGCCTAGGTATCACCAAAACCTGCCACAGTGGCATTCTTCTAGTTTTTACTACTCGTAGAATAAGCTCCAAAAGGATGTCAAAAAGTAAATTAAGCTTTTTTTAATGCAGAGTTGTCAAACCAACTGATGGTGTTTTCGTCTCAGTGAAGAAAGCTCCACCAAAGAAGACATGGAAGGTTTGGTGTTCATAAATAGTAGTATGTATTGTGTTGATCCAAAGTTTTATATTATAATTTTAATGTTCTAATATTTTGTTTTGTGTACTTACTAGGTGAATGAAGATCTCTTTCCTTGCAAATTGTCAAGCGAGAACTCCAAACTGGCTGAGGATGCCGTACAGTTAGCGGTCAAGAGCTGGGGTCAGAAATCACTAACCGAGCTAGAAGCTGAGGAGCGTCTTTCCTATTCTTGTGAGAAGGTAAAGTTCTTCAGGACCTTGCCTTTTCATGCTGAATAATAACCTAGCTCTTTTTCAAAATTAACGTGAATCATTTATGGGTGGAATTGGTCCAGTTCGGTATGGTTTGAGGTTGGACCAAAATTGGTTCGGTGTTAAATTTAAAAAACCGAACCGACTAGACTTCGGTTTTTTGGTTTGGCACAATATCGGTTTTCAGTTATTTGGCTTGGTTTTCAGTCTCAGTGTTTGGTGTTGGGCTTTGGATTTTTTTGGTTTTGGGTCGTTAATTGTTCGATTTTTTGATCAATTTTTCTTGTATTTTATGTATGATATTTACCCCATAAATTATGTGAAAAGAAAGCTTTTAAGTATAATTTTGGTTATAGTATTTTACTCGTTTATAATTGGTATTTGATTTTAACTTTTATTTCTTATGTTTACTTTTAATTTATAATTTTGACAATTTTAGATTTTTAAGTATTCAATTTTAAATTTTTATGTTTTAGGTTTTCTTTTAATGTTATATTGTTTTGCAATATTTGACTCTTAAGTATTTAATTTTAATGCTTAATATTAACTTTGGTTCAACTCGATTTTTCTGTTACTTTTATTTAAATTCGAAAAACCGAACGAAATATTTTGGTTTTACTCGGTTTGGTACAAATTTTGGTTTCTCCTCTAACAAAACCAAACCGCTCTGATTGCTCGGTTTGATTCAGTTTCTCGGTTTGGACTGGACCGATTGCCACCTTAGAATCATTTATGAACTACTTATTTTATGTTCCTATTTTGTTCTCTTACGTTTAAATCAGCCATTTGTTTGATCCATATCTCATCAACAGATTAAATTTCTCCTTTGAATTAAATAGGGCCCTGCTCAGGACGAAGTCATAGCCATGCTCCGTAACGCATTTGCAGAAATAGTCAAGGAGTATAAGGTCTTTACTGAGGAAGAAAGGAACAAGGTTAATCGCTTTCTTTTAAATTGTGCAATTTTGATATTTTTTTTATTTTTCATTACTGTTCAAAGGCTCTGTAGGTTGTGGCGGCTGGCGGACTTCATGTTGTTGGAACAGAACGCCATGAATCTCGCCGAATTGACAATCAGGTAAGTTTTGCAATTTTGTAACGTTACCAACATTCAAACTTTGTTTTGTTGCTTTTTTTTTGGAACTTTTGTATTCCTCCTTTGTTGCATATGATGTTGGTGCGGAGGAATATTCGTTTAGAAATGGAAATAAAAAAGTAATTCGTCAACGGAAGAAATTATTGATATAGGCATAAACTTGGAGATTTGATATTCGGGACATTTCTTAATCCATGGGACTTTGTATTGCAAATCCATTATCAATATTTTCATTATTTTCGCTCTCAATAATTACATTAAATACTTTCTCACGTGCATCGTGTTTAAAACATTTTTTGACGTTGACCGTTATAGTGTTTGTTTAATGAAAGGGAAATTTGTGAAAAAATATACACGGGCTCTTCAACAAGCGACCGCGGCTATAAGTATCTACTTCAAGACTGGTTATACGGAGTTCATTAGCCAAGTTATCATTTGTATTCTCTGCATCCCATTAGCCAAGTTTTGATAGGAAAAAT
Source organism: Begonia fuchsioides (assembly GCA_003255005.1). Classification (NCBI taxonomy): domain Eukaryota; kingdom Viridiplantae; phylum Streptophyta; class Magnoliopsida; order Cucurbitales; family Begoniaceae; genus Begonia; species Begonia fuchsioides. The sequence continues at coordinate 545,332 of QAOC01020906.1, forward strand.
CGCTTAATAGTCTTCCCTTATAGTGAATGGAATGAAGATTGCTTCCTTATGGAAAGATCATTTGGTTATCCTGGCAATGATGTGAAATTTGTTTTTTGTACTGCTGCAGTTGAGAGGTAGAAGTGGGAGGCAAGGGGATCCTGGAAGTTCACGCTTTTTCTTAAGTCTAGAAGACAATATCTTTCGAATTTTCGGTGGTGATAGAATTCAGGTTTCTCAGCGGGATACGCTTGTTGCCACTCCTGCTTCAGGATATTGATTTTTAGAGTTTTTTTTTTAATATTTTCAGGGTTTAATGAGAGCATTTAGAGTTGAAGATTTGCCAATTGAGTCAAAGATGCTGACAAAAGCGCTCGACGAGGCTCAAAGAAAAGTGGAAAACTATTTTTTCGATATTCGAAAACAATTGTTCGAGTTTGATGAAGTCCTAAACAGTCAACGAGATCGCGTGTACACCGAGAGAAGGCGTGCGCTTGAATCTGACAATTTGCAATCTCTTATTATTGAGTATGCTGAGCTGACAATGGATGACATATTAGATGTATGTCTGAGTGTTTTTTATTTTTCTTTTTATGAAAATAGATGAACCATCCCTTCAAATTAGTTCAGACTTTTTATATGATCAAGATATTGACTATTTATTCTTGAACTCTTTTAGGCAAATATTGGTTCAGATGCTTCCAAAGAGAGTTGGGATCTTCAGAAGCTCATATCAAAGCTGCAACAGTAAGAAGCACCTCCCCTTTCTTTTCCTTTTCCAGTTAAAGAATTTTTTTTGTATAAAAGAAGAAAATTTATCAAGCTAAAAGATAAAAATGAAGAACACGATTAGATTACGAAAATAAAAAATACAAGCAATTCGAGAGGCTTGATTCCTCCGGACGACAGCCACCCCCTGTAGACAACTCTAATTGTTTTCCTTTTCTTCTTAATAATCACCACTCTTATATTTATAGATAATTTTCCACTCTCCCTAATGGATTGGGCCTACTCTATTTACCTGGGCCTATCACCTTGTTCTCACTCCTATAATCTTGGGACGTTAAACCAGCTGCATAAGAAAGTGGGGGCAACCATCCAGATGTAATGTTTCTAGATTTATAGTAAATATCGATTATAGTTTGAATCTCGTTGGTTGTTAGACATTAATTTGCTGTAGGAGTTAACTTCAATGAGTCTAGATTCTTGGTTTGTGAGCAACGAATAATAGTTGGAACTATATTCAAACTTGATGAAGTTGATAAAGCCTAACATACTCTGAGCTATTAGTTTTGAGAAATTATATGTTGGATTTGTTGGCTAAATCAGTTACCTTTTGAGAATTTAGACTCTTGTTTGCATTTCTGGATTAGGTACTGTTATTTGTTGAATGATTTGACACCGGATTTGATAACAAGTCAATGTTCAAGTTACGAGGAGTTACAGAATTACTTACGACTCCGTGGTCGGGAAGCATACTTACAGAAAAGGGTTGGAATCCTAGTCTTACAAACAACATAGGATCATATTGTCCGTGTTTCTCTCTCACGTGTTATTGACGATTTTTACAGGAAATTATAGAGAAACAAACGCCCGGGTTAATGAAAGAAGCCGAGAGGTTCTTGGTATTGAGCAACATCGATCGATTATGGAAAGAACATTTGCAAGCGCTCAAGTTTGTTCAGCAAGCTGTCGGGTTGCGAGGATACGCGCAGCGGGACCCACTTATCGAGTACAAACTCGAGGGCTATAATCTCTTCTTGGAGATGATGGCTCAGCTAAGGAGAAATGTTATATATTCCATATACCAGGTTAGTTTACAGATTCAGATTATACATTCTGTTTCTTGATTCCCTTCTGTTTAATGGATTCATTGTTTCATTATTTTTACAGTTTAAACCAGTTGTAGTTAAGAATGAACAGAAAACGAACGAAAAAGATAACTCGGGCGAGCTTATAACCGCCGGGAGGGGTTCGAATAATCCCGGCCCGGTTGGCACTGTCGAGCCGTCTTCGTCTACGGCTACTGGCGGGCCCTGAGCCATGGCAAATCGGGTCGAGGTTAGCTTTCTTGTACCATAACAGGAAACAAACATGTGCATAAACCCAGATTCATTCTCTCAAAATTTAATTTTTGATTTCTGTAATTAAAAGGATGCAGTCTGTAGAGGTCCACCTTGTTCCCATGTTGTAATAATTCACAGCTTACTATGATTTTGCAATGATTCTGGCCAGCTTTTGGAGATATATGAAATGGGTGAGAGCACATTTCGATTTGTCGATTTGGGTCGGTAAAATTATAGGTTTCTGTTTTATAATTAAGTAAAATCTTCAGTTTTAATTAGTTAAAAATGCTTGAAAACCATAATTAGGGTATCTAATTGATCATCGTTCGATAGTTTTTTTTTATGATTATATGTTGGGCATATGTACATTGTCGATTATATGGAAATGTACGTCGCAATCGACGTATACTCTTAAAACCGTGCATTAAATATCTGCGTTTGGTTTTTCATGAAAATCTCTCCTAACAACTATTTTTTGAGAAATCTCGAGCAAGAGAAATTTGGTTCATTAAAATCGTGCACCGAGCTCGAATGCTCAACCCTCGGGGCCTCGATCCTCCGGCTAGCCTTGGCCCACTTGCTGGCCTCATGGGCCCTAATTGGGCTTCACCGACGGGCTCGAGACCGTGATGTCGATACTAGCATTAGAAATTCGGGTGATGGAAGACGGGACATAGAAATTCGGATTTATTCGTCAAGAAACTCGCCCCAACTCTCAATTCAATGTCGAAAATGTAATACTAATTGAACTTGTGAGATAGCTGATAATATACTATTATCGCACGGATAATATGTTCTATTTTCAAACCCATTATAGAAATAGATTTGGTTTTAAGATTATTGCGAATAATTCGACGTTTATTTTGTTTTCTACGTTTTTTGGTTTTAAGAACTTATTGTGGACTAAATGGGGTTCCATGGTTTGCTTCTGGTTCGGTTTTGATTTTATAAAAATTAAAAAATAATTGAATTGGGTTTTCATATTTAGGTCAAGTTTTGGATTGGTTCTAGAGTTCAAACAGATTGTAACATGTTTTGGGTCAGATTTTAACTGTCTTTGGGTCTAACTCCGGTTTTTGCACTTTACTATCCTCAAAATTGTGACTCAACTACAAAACGCTATTTTGAAACGGAATCGGAACCAAAACCGGTTCAAGTCCTCCAAAAACCGGACCAAACTGCATGTCCGGCCCGGTTCAACGTTGAAATCAAAGGCTTGCTTTGTGAGGCAGATTTTGGTTGATGAAGAGAGAAAATTATGAAGTAATAAACCTAATCTTAATGGAAAGTTTGCATCTTTTTTAGGTTGTAAAGCTGCAGTCAGTCTCTCTCCTCCATCTCTCTCTAACAGCCATTACAGTTCCTTCATCTTTCAACTTTGCCTTAAAAATGGAGTTTTCTTCATAGCAGCGGATTTGGGTTTCTTCAGATTCGAAATCCATCAAAGCTCAACCCCTTTTCTTGGTTTGATTGTTTATGAAAAATGGTGAAATTCAGCAATCACTGTAAAAAAAGAAGAAAAAAACTTCCGTTTCCATGGCTGCCGAGTTCACCTATGCAGGTGTGAAATATCTGACTCAGTTGAACCCACATGGAAGAGAGACAAAAGCAGAGCAAGTGTCTCTGTCAAGATTCCCTTCCACCACCATCTTTAAATCCATCTTTCTCGTCGCATTTCCGACCACCCACCGCCGTTCTCCGCCTGTTTTTTCTCTGAAACTTCTATTTTCCGAGCTCTCTTTTTGCAGGCCTTTCAGACCCATCAATGACTCGTCTATTTGGATCCAAATCTGCTGTACTGGACAAAATCGCGGATCCTTATTTCGAGGACGACGAAGATGAGGAGTATCATCATTGCGAGGAAAGCTTGTTCGATTTGGACGAGAATAGTTTCGGAAGGGAAACGAGGAACTTGATTTCTACGCCGTTTATTACTCCGGCGAGTAGAGCCGGCGAGGAGAAGCAGAATAATCAGTACCCACTACTCGACATTCTCGCCACCGCCCTGAGAAAATCTCTGGTGACCTGCAGTGTCGAAACCGACGATATTTCTTCCATGGATATAAGCTCGCCGGAGAATGTTAGTCACGTTTCTCACGTTACGTTCGATAGATTCAATGGCTTTCTGGGTTTGCCGTCGGAGCTCCGATCCCACATTCCGAGAAGGGTCCCCAGCGCCAGGTAAAATTCTGGCCATATCCTCCGGCCATGCTTTTGTTTTTTCTTCGTTTATGTCAAATTATTTCCTGTGATTTTGGGTCATTTTCGTCGTTTCCGGCGAAGGAACTAGCCGGGAAAATGACGATACGCTGGCTTCCGAACCAAAAAGGCGGAGAAATTGATGACCCAAATTCTATATTCTCTCTAGATTGCCGTCCGGCCATGGTTTTGTTTCTTCTTCGTCTATGTCGAATTTCCTGTGATTTGATGTCATTTCCGTCGTTTCCGGCTCGTTTCTTCACCGGAAAATGAACAAAGACGCCGGCCGGCGGAGAAACTCATGACCCAGATTCAATATTCTCTCTCTAGATTGCGGATCATTACAGTTCTGCAATCCAAAATAAGCCAGTTGTAAAAATTGGAGCTTGTTCGGGGACCACGATCTTCAAAGTGGGGTCGAGCGTTAGAATTATTTCCCGCGTACCATAAAAGCTGTTTTCACAAAATCTCAGAACTTGCTCAACATTATCTCACAATATAAAACACTTCACACAGACAACACTTTCTCTCTCTAAAATTCAAATGGGTTTTTATGTCGTCCCCTGATCGAACTCTGTTTCCGACCAGCGCCACCGTGTTCGGAGTTTCGGCTAAATCGATGCAGTGCTTGTCCGACAACAGGGGAAACAGCGTACCCGCCATTCTTTTGAGAGTGCAGAAGAGATTGTACGCAGAAGGTGGACTTCAAGTATGTTTTTCTTCTTCTTCTTCGTCTTGAATTGATCCAATTCTTAGTTTAATCACCGCCATTGTTGAAGGCTGAAGGAATATTTCGAATAAATCCCGAAAATAGCCAGGAAAAGTTCGTCCGGGAGCAGCTCGACCGAGGTGTAGTTCCTCGCGGAATCGACGTTCACTGCTTAGCTGGTTTGATCAAGGTATGATAATCCAAACAATATCCTATGTTCATGTCTCTCTACAACTGTGTTTCTCAAGTCGAATGATTTGGTTTTCATGATTTTGTCGGTGTCTTCTTTCGTTGTTCAATTTCAATCCTATGTTCATATCTCGAACAACTGTTTTCTCGAGTTGAAGGTTTCGGTTTTCATGATTTTGTCGATGTTTTCTTTTGTATGTTGTTTCGATTTCGATCCTATGTTCATAACTCGAACAACTGTTTTCTCGAGTCGAATGTTTCGGTTTTCATGATTTTGTCGATGTTTTCTTTTGTATGTTGTTCGATTTGGATCCTATGTTCATATCTCGAACAGCTGTTTTCTTGAGTTGAATGTTTTGGTTTTCACGAGATTGTCAGTGTTTTCTTTTGTATATCGTTCGATTTTCTAACATTGATCGAATTCGATTAGGCATGGTTTAGAGAGCTTCCGACCGGAATGCTCGATTCGCTCACCCCGGAACAAGTGATGCACTGCAACACCGAAGACGACTGCAATCGGCTCATTAAGCAACTCCCTCCGACCGAATCCGCTCTTCTGGACTGGGCGATCAATCTAATGACAGACGTCGCACAAAATGAGCAGTACAACAAGATGAACGCTCGAAACATTGCCATGGTTTTTGCACCGAACATGACTCAGGTTTGGAACCGATTTCTAAACCTTTTCCCTTCAATTATACTTGAATAAGGGTTGGAATCTGATCTATTTTTCGGGCAGATGGCCGATCCTTTGACCGCCTTGATCCACGCAGTGCAAGTTATGAACTTTCTCAAGACACTGATTCTGGTAAAGCTCAGAGAAAGGGAAGAAGAATCAGATGTCAATAATGGATTGTTCTTCCCATCTATGGATAAAACCGACCAAAGAATCGATCAAAATCTTTCATCATCTTCGCACATTCGCAAAGAACTTGTTGAAAACAATGTAAAGATTTCAAAATCAGCGAGATTTCAATCCGATGGGGAGGATAAGTTTCATAGTTTTCAAGAGAAACGGGACGAAGAAGAGGAATTCGAATCGATCTCGGGAAGAAGCACACCACCGAGAGAGTTTGAATTAGGTTCTTCGAGAAACCGATGCAGAGAAGGAGGTTATGAGTTTGGTGATTGGCTGAGTTTGAGAAGAGTGAGGAAGATTTGCAGGCATCCTGTGATTCAGCTGAGTAAAGCAGCCAAAAAGACTCGAAATTTCGGGAGCCTAAATCCTAAAAGAAGAGGAGAAGCCTGGGCATAGACTTCTTTTTCGTTTATTAAGTGTTGTGTGCATATATACGAGTAACGACAGATGTCGGTCTGTGATTGGTTTGCTACCCATAAGAATCTAACTAAAGCTTCAGAGAAATGGATTTGAATTCTTGTATTTTCCATTGCAATCTTACTAATACACATAAAACAAACAACCTGCCAAATGAAAATCAAGCTCCATAGTTTTCGACATATAGCCAGTTCTATCTAATCTGCTATAAACTAAACTAACTACTAAGACAAGACCAGAACACAACAGTTGTAAAGAAAGAGACACTTACTATGAACAACAAAAGGATGTTGTGTTCTTCTCACTTGGGTTCGTCCCCATCACCGCTGCCATGTCCAGCACCCGAGCCACCAGCACCGTCAGTCCCGACCTCGACTCTGTCTCGCTTGTTTCCGGCACCGGACTCCAGATGATGAGCCTGGGTGGGATGGAGTCCATTGTTGCTCACACCGGGTCTCATTCCCATTTGCCCTTGAATTGCTTGGTGGTGTTGTAGTTGTTGAAGTGAGTCCGGCATTTGGTTAGGGGTCCCGAATTGTAATGGCATCTTTGGAGGGAAAAATCCGGGCTGCTGAGCCATTGGAGTGTTTTGGGGGTGCTGAGCCATGTAATATCCTCCTTGTTGCATCCCGGGATGTGGGGCCATCTGAAAGTTGAGATCAATTTTGTTCATTTTTTCCTCTAATCCATATTAGGTTGATGAAATAACAAATCGGTAATGTGCAAATGATAAAACGCTCACCTGAGGCATTGCCGGGGTCTGTGGTTGGGCATCAGCAATTGCAGCCAAGTACATCAAATTCTTCTGAAGCTGAGCCTGGTACCTGAACGATCAAAGTATGAATACTTCGAGAGTACAACTTACTTTTACGGACGCTCACTGAAATTTCAATCAGTCTATATCATCACTACCCTAATCAAAAAACTTAAAATCGTCTAACCATATTATCTGAACAACAGATATAAGTCATCAATTAGTAAATTAATTTATTTTAAATAAGATCGAGACTCAAGGAGTTCCATAGACAGTAAATTCATCTCAAATGTATGGCATCAAAAGTGATAGACAGAAGCAAACTTTTGACAAAAGCTTATATTAAACCAGAAAACATTAAAAATATCATGGCAGTTCTTATATCCAGAGAGGCAAATCTCAAAAGTTAGCCAGCACCCAAAAACTTGATTAGGACGATAAACCACTTACTGGGCACACTCGGCAAGTTTCCCAAGATTTTGATTGTCTAAAATTGCCAGTATCAGCTTCTTGTTCTCATCGAGGTACTGCGACGCATATATTCAAGCACATACTCATATTAGATAATATTCAATCATCCTATCACACTTCATTGCATCACAATCAGCACAACATTATATGATCATGACAAATCACAGTTATCTGCAGCATATTGAATGTGATTATTGACCAGAAAATCATAACATTTCATTATATTTCCAAATCAAACTCAGGCAACGAAAAAGCAGAAATGGGTAGAAGAAATATGCCTTCTGAATCTGCTCAGTGGTGATATTAGTGGGTGGAAAGACTTGCATCATAGGGATCATCTGCTGAGGCTGCTGCATCTTCTGCTATCAGAAACAGAAACCCTAATCCTAAAACCATTTCAAAATTTATAAACCCCCCAAAAAATATAAACAAAAGAACAGAAAAAGAAAGAGCGAGGAGAAGGAAATTACGCAGCCGGATTGGATGGAGAAGTTTCAGAATCGGGGGTTTTGGAGAGAATCGACCCCGAGCTTTCCTAAATCTTGAGATAGGGTTTTTGAAATCACCACTCGAGTTTCTGAAAATAGTACAAATATGATTTGACAACGGCGCTGAGGAGCTTCGTCGATGTAAACCGGAGTAGAAACGCTTTGACTCGAGGGCGGAGCAAAGTTTCTCTTTTTCACCTCAAAAAATGCTTTTATTACTTTTGTGTCCAAAATCAATTTTGTGTCCAAATCTATTAATTGAAATAAAGAATATTAACCCTCTAATTTTGGTTGAAGTCCGTACTTTAAGGCTGGACCTTGAATATTCTTTCACTTCTCGATCTAGAACAACCTTGATTGACTTTCAGGTGTCAATCAAATTTTTACAAAGATTCTTCTTTTATAAGATCGTTGCTCTTACTTCATGACTCTTCTTTTTTAAAGACGTCGCTCTTACTTTATAATTTTCCTCTAAAAAAAATAAATCTCTCAAAACCAACTGGTTACGATTTTACAATTCACACAATAAAAATAAATCTCAAGTGTAATTCCTCTGTATGTGAGTAAAGATTTTGGCGGTGCTTACTCGTCGTTTTTCTCCGGGCGAATACTTGCTTTGAGGAGCTCTCACATTCTTCTATTTATAATTTTAGTTACGGTGATGTTTTCGGTTGACACTTTGTCCTTTTGATCGACCTCTACCTCTACTACTAGTTGTAAAGAAAATATTTTGTCGGTTTGATTTTTGATGGACCTATTACAATTTCGGCAGACCTAAACTTTTCCAAGTAATACTTAGTCTGTCTCTGGATATTTTCGGTCGACCTAAATTGCATTTTTATTAAGAATAAATATTGAAAAAATCCAAAAATTAATATTTTGTTAATGATCAAATTAAAAATATGTAATTTAAACTCGGTTTATAATTTGGTCATGTTGTCAACAACTTGTAACATAAGCACCATAACAAATGAACCGTATCAATGAAAGTCCATCATCCCGCATCGAAACGCAACCATGTGCAGGAGCCGATGCAAATATTTTAGTTTGTTTGAATTGTTGGATTTCGACGCTGGTTGCAGCGAGAATTTAAATAGTTTATTTTAAATTTAAGGTTAAGGTTGTATAATTACTCTAAAGTTTCGACTTTGAAATGTATTTTTGCCTTAAAACTTGAAAAATAAATGCATAGATTACTCAAAAGATTGTTCTACCTAAATCCGTAATTAAAAAAGTTACCCTGAATCTACATATTAATTTTTTAGAAAAATCCATCATAGGATTCCACAAACAATGCCGGAAAGAGCCATATTGTAATCCTAAAGTTTGCTCTTTGACACGGGAGATTATCATCAACACCAAGGTTTGACTATGGCGGAATTGAAAGTAGAACAGTAAAGAACAACTGGGTTATCCGCTACATGGGTTTGTTTAAATTTTGATTTTGGGTCAGGGCCGGAAAGAAGAAAGCGTAGATGGGTCGTCGTTGTTCTTCGATTTCTAAATCTCAAATGCTCTGATCAGTTTCNTTCTCTAAAAAAAATAAATCTCTCCAAATCAACTGGTTACGATTTACAATTCACACAATAAAAATAAATCTCAAGTGTAATTCATCTGTATGTGAGTAAAGATTTTGGCAGTGCTTACTCGTCGTTTTTCTCCGAGCGAATACTTGCTTTGCGGAGCTCTCACATTCTTCTATTTATAATTTTAGTTACGGTGATGTTTTCGGTTGACACTTTGTCCTTTTGATCGACCTCTACCTCTACTACTAGTTGTTAAAGAAAATATTTTGTCGGTTTGATTTTCGATGGACCTATTACAGTTTCGGCAGACCTAAACTTTTCCAATTAATACTTAGTCTGTCTCTGGATATTTTCGGTCGACCTAAATTGCATTTTTATTAAGAATAAATATTGAAAAAAAATCCAAAAATCAATATTTTGTTAATAATCAAATAAAAAATATGTAATTTAAACTCGGTTTATAATTTGGTCATGTTGTCAACAACTTGTGATATAAGCACCATAACAAATGAACCGTATCAATGAAAGTCCATCATCCCGCATCGAAACGCAACCATGTGTGGGAGTCGATGCAAATATTTTAGTTTGTTTGAATTGTTGGATTTCGACGCTGGTTGCAGCGAGAATTTAAATAGTTTATTTTAAATTTAAGGTTAAGGTTGTATAATTACACTAAAGTTTCGAGTTTGAAATGTATTTTTGCCTTAAAACTTGAAAAATAAATGCATAGATTACTCAAAAGATTGTTCTACCTAAATCCGTAATTAAAAAAGTTACCCTGAATCTACATAGTAATTTTTTAGAAAAATCCATCATAGGATTCCACAAACAATGCCGGAAAGAGCCATATTGTAATCCTAAAGTTTGCTCTTTGACACGGGAGATTATCATCAACACCAAGGTTTGACTATGGCGGAATTGAAAGTAGAACAGTAAAGAACAACTGGGTTATCCGCTACATGGGTTTGTTTAAATTTTGATTTTGGGTCAGGGCCGGAAAGAAGAAAGCGTAGATGGGTCGTCGTTGTTCTTCGATTTCTAAATCTCAAATGCTCTGATCAGTTTCGCCGACCAAATCTCGATCCGTGAACCCATTCTTGAGCACTGTTAAACCTGGCGTCAAGCTCCTGGCGACGCTTATTTCCGCCCAGAACCAGAAGATCAACTTTATCCATCTCTCCGGTACGGCTTGGCCGGCGACCCATCGCCGGCATGGCCTTTTTAAACCCCTTCAAGTGGTGCTCCGGCCTTAAATTCCTCGGTTATTTAATGCTTCTTTTGGTTTTCGCTATTATCGGAGTGTCCTACTACGCCGTCGTTATTCTTACCTGGGGTCCTCAGCTCCTTGACGGCGGATTACACTCCTTAGCTTTTCTGATCCTCATTTGGTTTCATATTCTGGTAGACTAGTTTCTTCATGATTGCAATAAAAGGCTAGATTAGTGCTGAATCCAAATAACTTCGCTTTGATTTCTGGATAAATTCAACATGTTTGCAGCTAATTATGTTAACTTGGAGCTACTTGATGGTAGCATTTAAGGACCCTGGTTCTGTGCCTGAAAATTGGAGATGGGTAAATAATGAAGTGGAGAATTTGGAGGCTGGGAGTTCATTGTCATTGCCTGAAAATGAATCTTCGCAAGTTTTGGGTGCTACTCGGTCTCAGATAGACAGAGAAGATGGGGAAAGAAGACAAACTGGATTTTGTTCTCATTGCCAAAATGGAAAGCCACCACGCTGCCATCATTGCTCTGTTTGTAAGCTACTCTTATTTTGAGTTTTTATTGCTTTTTCTATGGTAATTTAGCTTTATTTCTGCTTTTTTTCATTCATATTTATGATTCTTTTTTTGTAAAACGATCCTGCTCTGCTTGGCCATTTCTTTTATTATTAATGGTGGAATCTGGAGTGATTATTGACTGTGATTGAACTTATATCTCATTTTTTGCTTGAAAGAGAATGAATGAAAATGATTAAATTATCAACTCAAAATCTTAAACTTTTGGAATAATTGGCAATTTTTAATATTATCAGAATTAAGGGTCTCAAGTTTAATCATCAACAAAGAAAAAAAGAAACTCATATGTAAGGATAAAAAATGTCTGCACGTGAGAGAAAATCAAAGTTAATGAATATAAATAATTAAATTATTTTTAGCTGACAAGCTTAAACTTTTGAAGTAGTTGATATTTTCGAGAGGTGATACTCATGATATTTTTAGCTGACAAGCTTAAACTTTTGAAATAGCATTTCAGGCACTTTCTAACACTTGATGGTATTGGTGGCCCTGAAGGATATTAATGCAATGTCATATAGATTGATATTCCCTGAAAATGAACTTACTTAACTTGCTCTTTGACCATTTGCAGGTCAAAGATGTGTTCTTAAAATGGATCATCATTGCGTTTGGGTTGTAAATTGTGTTGGAGCTTGTAATTATAAGTTCTTTCTTCTTTTCTTGGTAACTTTGTATGACTTTTCTCACTCTTGCTTAAGATTTATTTATAGTTCTTTATATTGTGTGAAAAATGTACCTAGCATATAGGTCCTTGAAAAATCATATACTGAAAAATTGAGTTAATCCCTGTTTTACAGTCTTCATTAACATAACAAGAGTGGAATTTGTTTGAATTTTTACCCAAAAAAGGATGTTGGTATAATCTTTGTCTATTGATGGCCATCAATTAATTCTCGCTAGGGGACGCTAAAGCATTATGAACTTGAGTAATCTTTGAAGCTCAAATTTGCCTGTTAAACTGATTGGATTATATAGGTTCATCCTTTTTGTTTTTCTTCTTATTTTATGACATTTTCCTCCTTTTTTTCAAGCTTTACACATTCTTGGAGACAACAATGGATACCTTAGTTTTGCTTCCTAGTTTTATCAGATTTTTTTATGATGCCAAGAATCATTCTACTTCTCCTGGCAGTCTTGCAGTTCTGTTTTTGGCTTTTGGTAAAGAACCCAACTGTCATGTGTTCATAAATTATTCTTGGATAAGCTTTTTTTTTTTTACTTTTGCAAGCTCTTCACAGATTGCATAACTTGATGCAGTTCTTAATTTGGCCTTTGCATTGAGTCTTCTGTGCTTCTTAGTAATGCATGCGTCTCTCCTATCGAGCAATACCACTTCGATTGAGGTACTACGGTTTAATTACTTCACATTCAGTATTTTGTTTGAGAAATTCACGATTAATTCTTTTGCGACATTATTTATGAGTCGTTCATTAATTGTAATCGCAGATTTATTGAAAAAAAAATGTGTAAAATGCCGGCTGGGAAATAGATCCTCATTTATTATGATCTTAAGAAATTAGTAGGAAGGAATTTCTCTGAAAATTTTGGGAGCATTACACTCAAATGATTACTGCTAAGAAAATTAATGGCATGTTATGTATCACTTTTCGGAGATTTTTCTTGAAATAAAATCTCTCTGCGATTAATCTAACGAGCTCCTTCGGTAGCTTGAATGCTGAGTATCTGAATAAAACTTTTCTTATATTTTCCACGCATAATAAAAAAAATCAATTTAGTATCCGGTTTGTCTTAGTATTTTCCGTTATAAGCCGCCTTAGTATCTTGGTTTCTCCTAGTATTTTCCATTATAAGCCCGGCTATGATAATGTGGCAAGATAGATAACCTTTTTATTATTGCTTATTTCTAATGCATGAACATGATGTGATTTCCTTGTATCCGGCATCACTAGCTGATTGCGAATTGAGCGCCCTTATATATCCGATGTGATTGGAAAAGTGATCTCGACTTGATGATTTTTTAATTTATGCAGGTCTACGAGAAGAAAAGGTCAGTCAGGTGGAAATACGATCTGGGTCGGAAGAGAAATTTTGAGCAGGTGATTAACCTTTGCTCCGTCACCGTGTATTTTCGTCTTTTACTCGAGATATATATTTTTCTATGGGTAAATAGAAATATTGACCTTATAAATTAGTATTCGAAGGGGTGGGCACAGGCTGGTTCCACCCTGATCGGAACCGCCCTATGGACCCGCGGTTCCAAATTGTTGGAAAGAAAACTAAGCCGCTACAAATGGGCCTGCAAATCGATCCGAACATATCTGTCTTCTACTGTTTAGTTTGGTTTGAGTTTGTTTCCGAATTTTATAAGGGTTTTCATATTTTGAGTCAAATTTGAAACCGGATCAAGTTTTGGTTGATTTTTAATTGGTTTGGATTGGGTTAGTCGGATTTCCCATGGTTCAGTTTGGTTTGGTTTTCACAGTATTCAACCCCCTAAACTGAGACCAAATCATGAAGCGTAGTTTTATACGTTTCGATCCGGTTTTGCCCACCCGTGTTCATATCGACATACCATTTTTTTTTCTTAATTTTTTAATGCTGATGATTTGATTAAACTTATCACATCATCTCAATTTTTTAACTTGTGAAGGTTTTCGGCCCGAATAAGCTGCTATGGTTTGTCCCATTGGTATCTCGAGAGGATTTGGAAAAGGATTTCGCTCTTCGGGGTCTAGTATTCCCCACCCACTCCGACGACGCGGAACCTTGAACACTCGGTTCCCGTTTCAACCACTGGCCCGAAAACCAAACCATCTCGTAGATGTTCTAATCACTGGACAAAAACAAGGCTGCGTGGTTAGTGTTTATTTGCTGTCTCGGTAACATTAATCTTCGAAAGTTCTACTTTTTGTGCTTCGAAAATTGCCGTTTATGTTCATGATCTTCTTCTTGTACACTCAATGGCTTCGTATCGAATTCGATATTTGCATTCGTACTTTAATCAAAACGAGCAATATTCGTGTCACATGCTTGTGTTTCGGAAAGTACAGGAGTTTTCGTAATTTATACATGTAGAGTTTGATCAAGCGTGTCTTGGATTGAGTTTTTGTCTTTGACTTTTTACAACAACGTTAACCAGGGAAGGCTACCACTACTGGATATTTACTACTTTCTCTCTCCTTTTTTTTCTCCCTCTAAACCAAGTCTCCGTACAGTTCTCTGAAACAGATCGCAGAAGGAAGTTATTTGAAATAAGAAATGAATCTGCACTAAAAATCATGATTCTGGGTCATCGTCCAAACTGTGAACTACGGCGGCGGAAGTGCTGCAGGCGGCGGAAACGACGACGGAGGAGAGAGCAATAATGGGGGTCGCTAACAAAATAAGTCCAAACGGAACCATCCAAAGCTGTTCGTAATCGGAATGAAATTTCAACTCCCACCAACCCAGTAAAATCCCTCCGATAGCGCTGACAAAAATCATCCAAACAACCAAGCTCCGGCTCACCGCCGCAGTCGCTTCTTCTTTGTGTTCCTCCATCGCCGGCGACGCTCCGATTCCCTACTCCCTGAAATCACCATTCAAAACATCAAAAACAAAACCAATCCCATGTTTTCTTACTCGCAGAGAGAGACAAAGAGACCCACCAAATGAAGCTTTTGGAGAGAGAAAGAGAAGAGAGAGAGAGAGATTTAAACTCATGCGAGGAAGAGACCTGCCATTTCTTCTAAGCAGAAGAGACCTGATTACGTCTCCTCCACTCTTCTCCAATATTTTAAACAACAGATACCATCTGGTCTGGTCTCCATCTGCGGATCTCGTTGTTCGTTCGACGATTTTAATAATAACCAGAATCTGTCCCAACCCAATGGCCATGAACCCTAAATTCTGCGAAGAATATAGAAATGGGGGCTGGACCTGCACTGAATGAGTCTGGGCGATCCCGGCTGAGTTTTGCCCTAGCAACGCAGAAGCCGGGAGAGGCTGTAGCCGTGGAGACGTGAGGTTTATTTTGCGTCAGCAACTCTTTTCCTGAAGACGTTGGGCTTCCAACTCTTATAGCAATTCCCATTTCACATTCCCTTTCTCTCTCCAACCTTTTTCTAGCCCTTTTAATTTTTATTTAAAACTATATCATTTTTATAGACAAGTACTAGATGTTATAAAAAAGCGAAATCTCTCGTCCCCACACTTTGACCAACAATTTGTGAAAAAGTTACGGTGATTCAGCAGTTCAGAGATGATAGACATTTTACTGATGCCCCAAGGCGCTACCCCAACATTAGGGGTAACAACTCTCACACTAGGACAACGCAGGATTCGAACCCCGACACTTAGTACTAGTTCTACCATCCCTCGACCACTGATATAAACTCGCACGGGCTTCTCGACAAGTACTAGGTATTTATGGTTTGGGTGGAAAGTCAATTAGATCTTGGAGTCATATGTTTGGTTCCCATATGAATTGGAAAAGTAAAATATAGGGTAATTTAAGTTTGTTTCGATCTAATTTATTTATTATATCTGAATTGAATTTTGAGTGATTTTCACCTAGTTTGCAAGTAGTTTTTGTGTTTATATCGGGTTTTATTTAATTTTGAGTCATGTTTTTATACAATTTTTGGTTTTTTAGTCGGTTCAGTTTTACGGTTTTAAAAATCGTGATAGATAAAAAAAAACTGGCAGTTCTAGTTCAGACCACGTCCTGGCAGTTCTAGTTTAAATCGAAACATTTTAAATAAAAAAAATGATATAAACTCAACCAAAAATCATCCTCTAATAGCATCCATGTTTAACGTTACCTATTTTTTATTAAATATTAATTTACTTATCAAAGTAAATAAATATTTAAGGTAGATAATTTAAACTTTAAAATTTTTAAAAAAAGATTACCTTGAATTTTACACCATTGTAACGAACACCGTAACGTTACATATCACATAAACTATTCTCGCATAGTTTACGAAAGAAATTGATATTTTATTATCGAGTATCGTAATTAAGGGATCTACAATCAAAGGGTTAGTTGTCGATTTAAAACGATATTTTCTCGTAAACTCGTGTTCATCCATCTGGTAACCCAATTGCTCGTTCAACGATTCAAATGATGCGAGAAGAAGATTAGATTGAATCGAATACTAGCTCAAACAAGATTGAATCGATTTCCCGGTTTAAATTTGGGGTTTCCTTGGTTTTTTTTTTGTTTCAACTTATTTTCGGTTCGGTTTTATCTATAATAGACTAGTTTCAATTTTATAGAGAAATTATAAAAACTATATATATATATGTTACAATTAGAAACAACACCTATGATCTTATTGGTTTCTGAGCAGATTCTCCGGCAAGTTAACCCGCGTGCATGTGTCTCGGGTTGGGTGGCCGAAACCCGATCCGTGATTTTGCTCGGTAGTTCATGGTTCGGTTCCTAATCCGGTTTTCGGATAGAACTATACCGAACCACTCCTTCCCCACTCCTAAATCAAACCCTATTTGGTTTCCGCAAGAGCTCTATATAATCTCGAATAGTAGGATGATTATGGGAACCCTTGCTCTATGGCCTCGAAAAGAAGATTTCGGGAAAGTTGTTATCGAATAGAAGACATATTTTTTTCAAAGAATTATCGTTTTTTCGTTATGTCTCAAGAACTTTGATACGGATCGATAGAAGGTCAAAGTCAATTCGCACATGATGTCGAGGATAAGGTTTAAATCCCACTAAAAGTAGTAAATTTCAAATCGGCATCGATTTTGAGATGAGTCGGTTCACTATCGAACAAACTTCCAAAAATACGAACAAAATCATTAAGAATATCTATGCAAAACATGTGGAGTTGTTACGCATAATTTATCGTGTCCTATGGAGTTATGCGTATATTATACCGCACATATTGTATTTTATCGCGTTAACCATGGTTTGCACCGATGAAATATGACTTCTATATTAGGGTTTCATAGTATTTACAATGATACAAGACTAATCGAATTGAGCCATACGTGTATGAATACAAATTTCCATCGTTTTAAGAGAGTGATTTTGATTATAAAAAGAGAAGTTTTAGAAAAAAGGCCAATCGCATAATTTTCAACCGTCGAATTAGCGATCCCTATTAGAGTTATGTCAATTCTCTGCCTGGCTGGTTTGACACGAAGAACTCAGTTAAAACACACAAAGAACGATGTTGCTCGTAGAATCATTTGGGCTAATTTCAAGTAATATTTTGTAGTTAACAAAAAAGATAAATATCAGTTTATCTTTTGTTACTAAAAAAGCGAAATCTCTCGCCCCAGGGCCCCCACACCCCTGCCCGACAGTTTGTGAGGGTGTAAGTTACGGTGATTCAGCAGCCTAGAGATGAAAATCTTTTTCCTGATGCCCCAATGAGCTACCCCAACATTGAGGATAACAACTCTCACACTAAGACATCGCATGATTCGAACCCCGGCACTTGTTACCAGATCTACCATCCCTCGACCATTGAAGTCAACCCGCACGGGCAATATCGGTTTATCTCTTAAATTATACCAGAGTAATAATAGATACTTTAAACTTTACAAATTTTCAATTAACAATTTAAATTTTATCATAATTATAATAAATCATTTATAATTATATTTTTTCAAATTCAAGGTTTTGAATAATTTAATTATTATTTTAATCAATTTAGTTAATTTGAGATAGAAAGAAAGGGAAAGGCAATATAGGCCACATACAGAACTTGAAGAGAAAGAAGATAAAGACAAGATAAAGACAACATAGGAAGTTGCTAAGCATCATCGCAAATTTAATCTTTCCAATAGTTTCAAAGCCGCGTCGGAGAGAAATCCGTTTTTGGACGTTACCAATTATTGCTCTCCGGCCCCACCCCTGACATCAGTTCTTCACGCCTCCATTTCTGCAGAGAGGCGCACTGACTCTGTCATCAGTGTTTCTGTGGGCAGCCACCATTAGAGGCAGTATTTATGAAAATCGAGTATTTATAAAAATCGAAGCTTTTTCTCCACATCCTCCTTGGAAATAGTGAACATCGAATCGCAAAATAAAGGGTCGTCAGTTATCGAGAAGAAAATTTATTTTAGCAAAGTGGGCATGAATTTAGGAAGGATAGAGATGAATGAGAGGAGAAACATGTATAAATAGAAGTGGGTTTGTTGATTTTGGGGATAACTCTTTGAATCGACCAAGAATAAGGTTGTCTAAAGGAGGGGTTCTATTCTCGACCGACCACCTCGCCGTCCCTGCTAACGAACTCCGCCGCCGTCTTCGATTCAAAATGACCTCCCACTCTCCGGCGAGCCGCATGCGTGTCGGAAGATATGAGCTTGGTCGAACTCTGGGCGAGGGCAGCTTTGCTAAAGTCAAGTTCGCCACCAATCTCGACACCTCTCAATGCGTTGCAATCAAGATTCTCGACCGCGACAAAGTCCTCCGCCACAAGATGGTGGAACAGGTATTGCTCCGCCGCCGCTTACGGCGTTTGTTTTTTCATGATGCTCACGCTGTTCGTCCCTGTGTCGGCAGATTAAGACAGAAATATCGACGATGAAGTTGATAAAGCATCCAAATGTTATTCAGATTTATGAGGTATTATACAGAGTCTGTGATTTTGTGTTTATGTTTTACTTGGATTCTTTGTTTGATTTTTGATTTCTGTCTTGCAATTTTTTTTAATTTCTTCTTTTGTTGGTCAATTAGAAAATTAATGGAGTGATCAAGCTCTAGGACCCACGTAGATCATTTCTATATTAATAAGGTCTTCGTCTCTAGTTATAAGACTCTGTTTTTCGAAATCTCTTCTGAAGTTAGTTCTGACTGATTTAGAGATTCACAAACACTTTCATGTTGCAAAATTTGAATTAATCGAACATTTCGTCTTTCAATTTGTTCTTATTTGGTCTAGAAATCTATGGGATCTTTGGATGTTCGATTATGGAGCATAACATGTATCTTGCTTATAGGTCATGGCCAGCAAATCGAAAATCTACATCGTGCTAGAGTTTGTGGATGGTGGTGAACTTTTCGACAAAATAGTAAGGAGCTTGGATGTTGCGTATTGTTTGCAAAATACGGGTTTTAAATACACGAAACTTACTAATGAAGCGATTTATAGGCTGCAAATGGGAGATTTAAAGAAGATGAAGCAAGAAAATACTTCCAACAGCTCATTAATGCCGTAGATTACTGCCATAGCCGGGGCGTGTACCACCGGGATCTGAAGGTTCACCCGTATTTCATATCGTTCTTAATGCTTTATTTTTGAGGAATTTCTTTCTTAACTGTTCTTTTTCTTTTTTGCAGCCAGAAAATCTCCTACTGGATTCATATGGTGTTCTTAAAGTTTCTGATTTTGGACTGAGTGCATTGTCACAACAGATGAAAGTAAGATTGGATTGATTGCGTTTTAGTTCATCGTTTTGGCGATGAACCACAGAACTCGGTACGAAATGAAGATTTTTGTTTGCTTTTTTACGTGTTATAGGATGACGGGTTGCTTCACACTGCCTGCGGGACCCCAAATTACGTCGCTCCCGAGGTACCCGAATCGTGTATTATCGTATTTAGAAGAGAATATTGATGGATCATTTGACCGAATTTCTGATAATTTTTTATTAGGTTCTTAATGACAAAGGTTATGATGGAACTGCCTCTGATATTTGGTCTTGTGGGGTCATTCTGTTTGTTCTCATGGCTGGGTTCTTGCCCTTCGATGAATCTAATCTAATGGCTTTGTATAGGAAAGTAAGTTTATTTTATTTTATTGTTCTTCGATGTTCTTGAGGAAGCGTGATTTGTGTATTGATAGATGTTTATGAACAAAATTCAGATCAGCAAGGCTGCCTTTTCTTGTCCCTCGTGGTTTTCGTCGGGTGCAAAGAGACTGATTAAGCGTATTCTCGATCCGAACCCTTGCACGGTGAGTTTCTTCTTGGTCTCGAGATCGATGAAAATGTTAAGCCTACCCTGGGATGGAATAAACTGACCCAAACCGATAGAATGACTCGAATCATAGCTTTTTGGTCCGGTTCTTATCAGTCTTAGTTCTTGTTCTGAACCTAAAATTTTAAAACTGAAATATATTAGTCCGGTCTTATTTTTTTCAAGAACCAGACTGCACCAGACCACGTCCACCCTACTTCTCTTACAGTTGTTTATTTTTATTTTTTGGAGCAGCGGATAACGATACCCGAAATTCTTGAAGACGAATGGTTCAAAAAAGGTTATAAACCTCCCCACTTTGAAATGGAAAATGATGTAAATCTTGATGATATTGATGCTGTTTTTAATGATTCAAAGGTCAGTAACTTATATTTAGTGATGTGATATTATATGCCCGGTTCGGAAAGTTAATATTCTGTTTATTGCAGGAACATCTCGTGACGGAGAGGAGGGAGAAACCCGTGTCGATGAACGCTTTTGAGCTTATTTCTCGATCGCCTGGTTTCAGCCTCGATAATTTGTTTGAAAAACAAAAGGTATCGAACTATTTCGATCGATTGAATTTCACCGTGTTTAAACCCAGTTTTAATGTTTATTGACATGCATTTCTTTAGGGTCATGTGAAAAGAGAAACCCGATTTACGTCTCAATCTCCTGCCAATGAAATCATCTCCAAGATCGAGGAAGCTGCGAAGCCTCTGGGATTCAACGTTCGGAAGAACAATTACAAGGTTTAACCCCGTCCGTTTCTTCGCCTGCACGTTTTTGTTCGTACTTAAACCGAAATCTCTTGAAATAAACTATCGTCATTTTCAAAACCATGGCAGATGAAATTACAAGGGGACAAAACCGGCCGGAAAGGGCACCTCTCTGTCGCCACCGAGGTATAATCTTATATTCTTATTGAAAGTCGAACACAATGCCAGCTAAAACGCATCAAATTCTAAATCCTAAGACAATTCCGAGGCTTATTATGTTCGGTTTCAGGTGTTTGAGGTTGCTCCGTCGTTACACATGGTGGAGTTACGAAAAACGGGCGGCGACACGCTCGAGTTTCACAAGGCATGTCGAATAATAGACCTATAATTCATACACAAATAAGAAAATGACACTAAATTTTGAAGGCATAATTCTGTAGTTTTACAAAAGCTTCTCATCTGGCTTGAAAGACATAGTATGGAAATCAGAAGAATCTGCTGAAGAAGTGAGGTAATCTCTCTCTCTCTCCTCTCTTTCTCTCTCTACATACATAAAAACGGTCGACCACGGAAAAACATACCAAGTTCGAGACATCGAAGAGGGATGTGCGGTGGACCAAATCCGATGGATTTGGTCTAGTTCTGGTCAGCTGTACATGAGAAAATTGCATTTCGGTTTTAGTGGATAAAAACCATTTTGACTCGGTTTATTTTTGGAGTTGACACGTCGGATTTGCGGTGCAGGTCGTAAAAAACGGTCGACCACGGGAAAAAAACGTACCAAGTTCGAGACATCGAAGAGTGATTTAGTGGGAATCACTCAAATTGTTAGATATAGATGGGAAGAAAATTCTTCAGCCATCCACATGTACACAGTTACAATCTATTTTGATAATATAATCCAATTTTCTAAAAGTAATTAAATCGATATTTAAAAACCGGAACCGAAACCGATAGATTTGGTCTTGTTCTGGTCAGGTGTATGTGAGAAAATTGCATTTTGGTTTTAATGGATAAAAACCATTTTGACTCGGTTTCGTTTTGGGTGAAATTGCCCTATAACCGTTAAACCGGACCGGACCAATAATATGGGTTAATGATTGACACTTTTTTATCGAATATTTGCCCTTCCCCTACCCTAATTGCCGACCGGGAATCTTGCAAATGCCTCGTCCCATGATCGATTTATTTCATAATCTATGGAGGTAATTGCATCGGGTATTCGAACTTCAAAAATCATCAACCGCCATTTTGAATTTTTTTCATAATTTCAAAGGGCACCGTGTCATCACGTTTTTTCGTTAATTTTATGATATCTGTCAATTCAGTTAGAAATTTTAGTCAATTTAGTAATTTTTAACGCTTTGTAAATACGTATAAAAATATTGTACAAACAAACCTACATTTTTATTTAACTCGGTTAACTTGAGAAGAAAAATAAAATTTTCGTCAAATTAATTTTTTTTTATCTCTATTAATCGATCAACAATGTTAAATAAATGGACAAAAATTGTTAGCATCAAATAAAAACCTGATATCTAGAGGTTAATTAAAATTATAATAAAGTTTAATGTGTCAATTGACTATTTCTAAAATTAAAGGTATTCCTGTCAACTACCCTCCTAGATCTAGCGGTGAGTAAAATTTGATTGGGATTGAAGTCCGCATCGAAATCGTAGCTCTGGTTTGATTTCGGTTCTAACTTTTAAAAATTGTGAAACTAGAACTGTATTGTGTGTAAAAAAATCCAAAATCGAATAAACCTAACTCGAAACTGACACACGACATCTAGTGATGAGCATAATTTGATCAGAATTGAAGTTTGGATCGAAATCGTAACTCTAGTTTGATTCTGAATCTAACTATTAAAAATTGTGAAACTAGAACTGTATTGTGTGTAAAAAAAACCCAAAATCGAATCAACCTAACTTTAAACTAAATAACACACGACATTTAGCGGTGAGCAAAATTTTGATTGAGATTGAAGTCTGGATCGAAATCGTAGCTCTGGTTTGGTTCTGGTTCTAACTTTTCAAAATTGTTGAACCAGAACTGTATTGTGTGTAAAAAAAAACCCAAAATCGATTAAACCTAATCCGAAACTAAATAACACACAACATCTAGTGGTGAGCAAAATTTGATTGAGATTGAAGTCCGGATCGAAATCATAGCTTTGGTTTGGTTCTGATTCTAACTTTTAAAAATTGTGGAACTAGAACTGTATTGTGTGTAAAAAAAAAAACCCAAAATCGATTAAACCTAATCCGAACTAAATAACACACGACACCTACGGGTGAGCAAAATTTGATTGTGATTGAAGTTTGGATCGAAATCATAGCTCTGGTTTAGTTATGGTTCTAACTTTTAAAAATTGTAAAACTATATTGTGTCAAAAAATGACCAAAAATCGAATAAACCTAACTCGAAACTAAATAACACACGACATATACTGAAATTAGTTTTAAATTTGTTGTATTTACTTAAAATCAGACTTAAATATAATAAAAAATATAATAAAAAATATTATATTAATTTTAAAAAATAAATTAAACGGAACTAAACCGGACCGAATCTCTTATTCTAGGAGATAAATTAAACTTTATCATAATTATAATTGATTAATTTCAGATCTAATGTTTACATTTTGCTTTATAAAAGTTAAAAAAGGTAAATATTTATTTATTTATTTATTTTTATCTTTAAATTTCAGAGGGAGTAAAGAACAGATCTTTGTGAAAGAACAGGAAGAGTTGGACTCAAGAGAGAAATGGCTTTACAGGCGAGGCAAAGACGCCCTCGGACGACGGACCATCCATCGCCGACCACATCGTACAAGAAGGATGATAAGCCCGATCGATCAAGCGGTGACGGAGTTGAAAGAGGAATAGGATGGTTTTTGCCCATATTTTCATTGGGATTGCTGCGATACATGAGCGCGACATCGAATATCATACATGATTGCGATGAGGTTTTCAATTATTGGGAGCCCCTTCACTATCTTCTCTATAAATCCGGATTCCAAACATGGGAATACAGGTTCTCTTTCTCTTTCTCATTGTTCGGCGTGATTATAGAGTCTTTTGTTGGGTTGCAGAGCAAAGAAAACTACTTTCCTCTTATGCTTTTTTTTCGCATTCTCTCTGGTTTTTTATTTTTCGGCAATTGTTTCGTATTGGCATTGTGAAGAAATGATGGTTTTCTCGCTAGTGAAGAACCCTAATGTTTGAGCTGAACTGTATTTTAATTGTGCAAGTAAATACCTATCGCTATCTGGATCATGCGTGAATTACGTTAGTTCATTTACTTAAGTTCATTTACTTAAGCATGACACTATTTATTGAAAAAGAAGTATCTGAAAGAGGCATATGAACTTCTAGACTTCTTGTTTCGCTATCAATATTCATTGATTATGCTCCATGTATCCATACTCATTGTGAATAATGTATTGCAGTTCTCAGTTCGGACTCAGGTCATATTTATACATTCTTTTCCATGAGTTTGTGGGTCGTCCTGCTTCTTGGTTGTTCATTGACGAAAAAGTAAGGGTTCCTTTTTGTTGAATGATTTCTTTGAGAATAGCTTAGTAGTGCCTTAGAATTATCTGAATGAGGTGATGTATTTTTTACTGCAGGTGAGAGTATTCTATGCAGTACGACTTTTTCTTGGTCTTCTCTCCGTTATTACAGAAACTGTTTTTGTCGTGTCACTTTCAAGAAAGTATGGAAAACGGCTTGCTTCCTATACACTTGCAATGCTATGCTTAACCAGTGGTTGTTTCTTTGCAAGCACTAGTGAGTTGTTTGTTTTAAGTTGCTGATTGTTGCCTATCATCTATGAATATTAATAAATATTAAGCAAATTGTTTCTTTACCTTGGTTCTATAATTGATTCCAGGTTTTTTGCCTAGTTCATTCTCTATGTATGCGGTTTCTCTTTCATCTGGGCTATTTCTGCTTGAGAAACCTGCTCCTGCAGTTGCAGTTGCTGCTATTGGTGTTATTCTTGGCTGGCCTTTTTCAATTTTGGTTTTTCTGCCAGTTGTTATATGTTCTTTGCGCAGAAGGTTCTGGGAGGCATTTTTTGCAGGAGCATTCACGTCTGTTTTACTTCTTGTATGTATATCAAGGGTTTATATTGAATAACCTATTCACCTTTCTTGCCAACGCTGTGAATAAAACGTTTTAGTTCTGCCTACTAAATGTGTTACTGCACAACTATTTCAGGTTTTCTCAATAATTGTTGATCACTACTATTATGGAAGATGGACCTCATCAGTGTTGAATCTTCTACTGTATAATGTTGTTGGAGGTGGCGAAAGCCATTTGTATGGTACTGAAGGATCATCTTTCTATCTGAGAAATGGGTTTAACAATTTTAATATTTGTTTCATCCTAGCATTGCTATTTCTAGCAATTTTTCCTATTGCAAAGAAAAAGTATGCTCCTGACATGCTTGTGGTGGTTTTGCCTGTATACCTCTGGCTGATGTTCATGTCATTGCAGCCACACAAAGAAGAAAGGTCTAAATATTTTTTTTGTTTGTGAATTTTTGGAGTGACTAATATAACTGCTATCGTAGATAAGTTCTTTCAAAGAAAAAGCTCTAAAAGTTTTTGTATGTATTGATATAAATTTGGCCAGGTCCTGATAGTAAATTCAGATGTTTATGAAAATAATATATTATGTAATATGAATTTACTTTTCACATTAGATATTTAAATTGTCAAATGTTTTCTTTGCTGCTCATTTCTATGATGTTCTTCAACTGCACATTGTTGCTTTTTGTTTCTCATGATCTGTGAATAAAGAGACTTGGGTTTATGGTTTACCTTGTTTTAACTGGCAGATTTAACAAACTTCATTTTTGTTATAAAAACCTGTAAGATTTTTTTCATTATTTTCTTATTTCATTACAACGATGCTTGCTTTGATCATCTATAATCCTTCAATGTTTTTTGCTTGTATATCTTTGATTCTTAGAAAATCACGTGGAAAATCTAAAAATTTCCATTCAATTATCAATATTTGTTTTTATTAGGCATGAGGAATGTGTGCAATATTAAGTTATTGAAATGGTATTTAAACTCTCTTTTCAGGTTTCTTTATCCAATTTATCCACTTATTTGTGCTGCTGCTTCTGCTGTCATTGAGAGCTTCCCTGATCTTTTTAAGGATAAATATGATCCCAATCATAACAATTTGCTGGTTTTTGTGAGTTAATTTTTATCTCTGATGTTTTTCAGTTTTTTTTTTGCATTAATTTTTCTAAGACTTTTATTTGGGCTTGCAGGTAGCAAAATTTCTTAGACCTGTTGTTCTTGGCCTCATTCTATGTGTATCCCATGCTCGTACCTTTTCATTGATTAATGGTTACTCAGCTCCCATAGAGACATACAAGCTTTTGGAGCACCATGAGGATGTGGGAACAGGTTTGCGCTTGTTTCATTCTCTACATTTTCCTATGAACGATAAGTGTTTTGTTGACACTTGGTGTCCATGACTTATAAAAGTCTGTGCTCATAGATTGGCTGAAGTGCTGGTTGTAAGTTAAAGAAGTTAATCTATCCTAATTCGAAGCAGAAAAGAGTCAAATCTCTTCGTGATTATTGGATTTCCTAAAGCATCAATTGTAAATTACTTTTGTTTGCTTGCATCTTTAGATTTGATTTATGATACTTAAAATCATTCAAGAAGAATTAAAATTTGAATAGGTCTTAGTGAAAAATGACATATGACCAAAGAGAAACATTAATCAGAAATGTGTGAAGAGTAGGAATCATAAAGTATCAATAATTTCAAAAGCTTAAGTCGATAAGTAAGGATAATCTGATTATATATTTTTAAACTTGCCTCCTTGCTTGTTCAATGAACCCAAAAAATAAAAGTTCCCCTTGGAATAAATAGGTCAGCAAATACACAGATATTCTAGTTGTTCTAATGGGCTAATTAGAGTTAGATCCGAGCTAGAAATTTTCTGGCTCGTCAAGCCTGTCGAGCTTTTCGAATTGAGCATGTCGAGTTTTTTTTTTAAAATTTTAGCTCCAGCGAACTGACTCGCTCGAATGCCAGCTCTAACCAGAGTAGTGTGTACCATATTTTATGCATCGTCAACCATTTTTCTTAACAATTTTGTTTTAACTCTTTTTCAACTTTTAGGTGCTGTGCTTTGTGTTGGGAGTGAATGGCATCGATATCCATCGTCTTTCTTTGTCCCTGATTTTGTGGGGGAAGTGAGATGGATAGATGATGGGTTTAAAGGTCTCCTTCCATTCCCATTCAATTCTTCCATGGGAGGGACTAAAGCAGCTCCAGTTTATTTCAACGATAAGAACGAGGCTTCAGATGAGCAATATGTAATTATGCCCTTTCTTTTAAAATGCTCTTAGAATTTTTTATATATCCATATTCATTTTCTACCTTCATATGAAATGGCCCGCAATATGAACTCTTCAGCTCAGCGATCTCGAAGCTTGCACTTTGCTTGTGGAGCTGCAGCTGAATCGACCGTACCCGTACCGAGGAAGCAATTTGTCACAATGGGAGGTAAATCAAACAAGTGAGCTGTTTTTCAATGTTCACTTTCATTTGCTAATTCGATTTCTACTACAGGCAATTGCAGCACTGCCTTACTTAGATAGGGAACTCTCTCCACCCTTTTATCGATCGTTTTTCGTACCTTATCTCTGGCAGCAGCGGAACGTCTTTGGGATGTACAAGCTGCTTCGAAAAATACCAAAATGACATCGAATGCGAAGGTTTTTATCTGTACTTTTTTTCGGATTGAAAGTTGGTTGACTAGTTTAGCTTAGGGTTAACTTGTAACCTAGACGGTCGGAAATTCGCACGCCCCATAGGGGTGACCGGCCGATAAGCTGGCTATTGGGCTTGGCACTTGGCTAATCTTTGATGAGAATTGAAAGCTTGATCTGTTTTATAATATTTAAAAATTGTGATTTATGGATAAGTGCCTGTTTTTAGAAATAAAAAACCGTAAAATCAAAACTGGGACTGTGGGTCAAAAAAGTTTTAAAATCGAGTAAGATTTGACTCGAATCTTAATATAATCTGATATAAATCTTAAAATTGATTAAAAACTCATATAATTATTTAAAATTCTATTCAAATATAATAAAAAATATATATTTATTATTATATTTTTTAAAAAAAATTAAATATAAAATAAAATTGAGTTAAAATTGTTAATTTCAGTGCTGATTTTAAAATTGTGAATTTTGATTTCAATTTTAATTCAAGATAAAATCGACCTGGATCAATCCGTGTCCACCCTAGTGCAAACTGGGCTAGGGGAGATGATCAAATTCAAGTCAAAAACAAAAAATTAGCAACAAAAATTGGTAATTATGCATCTAAAATCTTCATCTAAACTTTGCATGGACAAATTACACGTAAGATCCTCGTACAAAACCGATCACCGTGGTCGAGTTTCGTGTTTCTTTCCAAAAATGGAAAGAGACTAAAGATGTTATTTGTCAAGAACATAAAATTAGTCAGTAAAAAAAACCTATTTTAATTGTTTCCAATTTAGCAAATTTCTCCAATCTGCTACTTCTAATAAGGTTTATATCTCCCACCTCGCCCCCCTTCATCGCCGGAGCCGTGCCGGCCTGATGTTCCACCACTCGGGCCGTTATCCCTATCTGTTCTTCGTGGTGGCCGGGGAGGTGGCATTTGTACTCCTGACTGCTGACTGCATTATCAGTTCAAGATTTCATAAGCTATATTTATGTAATTATGTGCCTTTTAGGAGTCAATCCGATAATTTATCAAAATTAAAATTGATTATTCGTATGTGCGAGATGGTGTGTAAGCTAATGAAACAATGAAACTTACAAAACGTAACCAATTCGACCATCCGGTAAAACCATAGGCACCATCTGCATTCCGGCCGGCATTGGACCCCTTCCGTATATCATTGGCTGTTTATGCAAGCAAATCAACAAGAAAAACATGAATTAAACGAGAAACAGAGCATCCCGGGATTAAAAGGCCGCTTCTGATTTAATGACTTACCTGTTGGAAACTCGAGATGGAGCCATAACCACTCCCTAGAGAGCCATATGGGTTTCCAGCAAAACCGCCATATCCAGGGTGGAGAAAATGGTTTGGAGGAGGAGCTCCATGGCTATGTGGATGAGGACCATCAGGCTTTTTATCACTTTGTGGCTTGGCAAAGACAACCTCTAAAACTTGGCCTGGAATTGAGTGTCGAAAAACAGAGCATCTTATCTTCATGAGCATGAAAAATATGAAACTTATACAAATATCATCACCATTTTCTGATACATTAATTCATAGATAATTCTAAATTTACTTTCTTATCATACTCTTAAAATATTTGTTGACCAATCAATCAATATATTAACTGCAGTTTAATTTGATCAATTATTGATTGACACGTCAACAAATATTTTAAGAAAATATGATAAAAAGACAAATCTAACATTATTCTAATTTATTACTACAACTCCACCTTTCTAGTTCAATGATTAAAAGCATGAAAATACGAACAAAGAATCAAACTTCAATTCAAATATAGAGATAGAAAGCATTTTTGCTACATGTTTGTTTAATTTATTGCTCTAGGTTCCGCAAAGTTGCAGAATGAATCACCCGAGGCGAGGAATCTTAAACATCAGAGTTATGGTTATGTATCAAAATAGACAAGTAAATGAAAATACCAAGGACATGCTTTTTAAACCATCAATGAAGTACCCAATAGATATCTACAAATCTTACCGTCGATTTCGTATTTCTCAGTATCTTTAACGGCCTTCAATGCACTCAACCTCTCGGCATAATGGACGAACCCAAAATCGCGCTTGCCATTCCCAGCTTTGCCAGGTGGCATGACAACTCTTGTGACTTCTCCATGACGTTGAAAAAGTTCTTTCAGTTGCTCTACAGTTGTGTTCTCAGGAATATTTTTCACGTAAAGAG
The DNA here is from genome assembly GCA_003255005.1 of Begonia fuchsioides. NCBI lineage: Eukaryota > Viridiplantae > Streptophyta > Magnoliopsida > Cucurbitales > Begoniaceae > Begonia > Begonia fuchsioides. The sequence goes on from QAOC01020906.1 coordinate 575,338, forward strand.
CTTTTACCTGGAATTTCCGAAGAAATATACACTATAAGATAGAATGCGTACAAATATTTTACAGGATAGTCTCAAAATACGCATCGAGGAGGAAGTTTAACTTATTCCTATAACTATTGCTATCAAGCAAAATGAACTTCAAATTTTGAGATTTGTTTAACTTACACACCGAACTTTAGAAAAAAAAATCTCAAACCTTGAGCTCGTGTTTGGTACGCTTCAAACATCTCAACAGAATTTGTTTTTATTAATTCAAATTTAATTATTAGGATTAATATCAAAATGGACTTCAATTTCCTTAAACTTTTAACTTTTTCAGTTTACCCAAAACCAATTCCAAATTGAAAATATCTAAACCAAACAAGAACCACAATGAGAAAAACTAAAAAGTCATTTCGAGCTTCGTTTTTGTTCCGCCGCAAAGCACGAGGGTCATTTAGAGAAAATAAGTTCAAATCTAAGTTAAATGAATTCCAAATTCGAATTTCATTTTGTTGAAAAAAATTCATATTGGGCCCCTCTTCAAGGTTTAATATGTAATTTACCCTATATTCTATCAGAATACTAACACTAACAATAAATGTAATAAATGAGATTGTCAGTTCAATTGTGATTTCATGCAAATAAAAAGATCGTCCTTGTTTGAGTCCACAATTAGACAACTCAATTAGTGTTCAACAATGGTAGACATTAAAGGACATTGTGACGAAAGATGTTCATCACCTGTATCATTAGTAGTCATTTTCTTTCAATCTGATTTAAATGTATGTAAAGCATACTAATTCCAAGAGCTCTATCTAGTCATTGCTCTTTCCACTTGATTCAAATGTGTGTAAATCATCACTAAATTTACTTGTTCTGAAATAAAGCTTTCAAACTTTTTCAATGTCAACGTAAAGTAACTACAAATTCATTATTCAAAGAAACAAAACAAGAAAGTTGACGTGGATTATTTATGCCACCAATAAGCCATCAAATAAAAATATATTTTTCCCTGCCATGATTAGACACATCATTTTGCTATCTATTTCAGACCCATTATAGAGGCAAATTATATGAAACACTTAATAATGAAAGAGAGAATAAATTTGCTATTACCTTGCATTAACTTCTACAATAACTTTAAAAAACTACGCAGTAATGGTCTCCACAGTACCTGTGCAGTAGCAGAATTATCAGAAGAACTCTTAGGATCAGCCCAGCTAACAGTTGGCGAGCTACCATCAAGCTTAAAACTTGCAGATGACATTTTCTGCCTTGAATAGTCTGCACACGCATTATTGTGATAAAGAACAAAGGCAAATCCTCGATTTTTATTAGGATTTTGGGGGTCCTGCAAAAATCAAATGGCAGCACAAGGTTACATGAACTACAAAACTCTGTTCATCATGCACTAGTGAAACATTAAAACTTCACCTTAATGAGCTCGATATTTTCAACTCCAGGACCAACACTCTCGATATGTTTCCTAAATTCATCTTCTGTCCAGCTTTTTGGCACATTACCGATAAACAATCTATGTTTAGATTCAGAAAGGGAACAACGTAGCGTTCTAGACTGCATTAGAACACAAGATGACGCAAAACTAAATTCAACAACAATATCAGTTAAAAATGAAGTAAAGGATAACCAACTTTCAATAGTTATTGCATTTTACCTTAAATTCTTTGCTATGTAACACTGATATAGCATCTTGAGCTCTCTCTTTTGATTTAAATGCCACAAAAGCATAGCCCTTGTTGTCACCAGTATCTCTATCTTTTACTAGTCTTATCTGCAAAAGAATGATTACATGACCTCCCAAGAAAACAACTTTATCACGTAAATTAACTGCTAAATACAGACCTCCAAAATTTCACCAAGTGATTGACATAATTCCTTCAAATCCTCTTCTGTAGCATCGCGAGCAAGTCCACCAATGAAAATTTCTGAGCCATGGGGAGGAAGGGCAAGCAATTGAGCCCACTTCTCTTTATCACGTCCATTAGCAGAATTTTTTACTGTATCTACATCTTCCGAATATTGACTAGCTGGGTTGTCTTCATCTACTTCCAGGATGTCCCCTTTCTCACCTGTCCTAATTAGAGATTCTTTATGCATCCCTTCAAAGTTCCCCCCTGAATTTTCACCACCATCACCATCCCCAGCACCATCTTCATCTATTTGTTCTTCCACATCATCATCTATTTCTTCCATGTAATTTTCTTCATCAAGATCTACCCTTTCTTCAACTTCAGCACCATCTGCCATAATTGCTTTGCTTTCCAACAATTTTCATCCAACAAATAAACTTAATTGGTACCTGAAACAGCTAAGTACTTGGAGTGAATGCACAGGCCAGGACAAATGTTGATATGAAAGTATAAAAATAAGATATGCTTAGAAAACAAAAGGGAATTATTGATGGTTCAAAGCAAAAAAGAAATCACACTTTAAGGACAAGGTAAAGCTTTTTTAACTTAAAAATCTGAGTGTAAACCAACAAATAGCAAGGTCAACTTTAATACAACCATTTGCACCATACAAATAATAGAACTTGCCTTTATCCTTGAGATCTATAACCTAACTTCTCTGCACCGAAATGGTGCAAAAGCAATTGTGTAGAAAGGAATGCAACTTTAATCAATCCAACTAAAAATACGTTCCAAGTATACGAGGGACTGAGTTTTCTGATTCTAACGCTTAACTCTCCCTCCCCTTCCTCAATCTTGAAGTGGCAAGGCATTAGGCAGCAAGGTTTTGTCATTTTGTAATCATTTCCGGTATTTTTTCTATCGAGAATCTTGACCCCCACACCTCCTTCCTTTTGTTTTTCACTTTCTTTTCCATCAATAAAAGAGCGTTGAAGCTCAGACACTAATGATTCTAAGTTCATTCAGTTTTACTTTCCACCGGCGTTCATTACAGATCTTTATACACATCTACAGATAAAAAAGCACTAATACCTAGTAGCAGAAGGCAAATGATTTCTATCTCATCAAGAACAATCCTATCAGCATAATCAAAGATAAAAAAAAGCTAATAGAACTGCCAGACTGAACCGATAAATGGTACCCAATGGAGCTCAGACAAAAAAAAGGGAGGGATGATGCAATTGAGCCATGAAAAAAAGTTTCCAAAAACGACGCACAGAACAAAAATAAAAATTCAAACAAAACGAAAGCAGATGAACAGGGGAGAAGAGTTAGAAAACAAAACAAGTGAGACAGAGTTCGTACCAGCGGATCGCCATTAGAGACGACAATTGGAATTGGGATCCGGAGAGAAAGAAAAACGAAGAGAAGATGGCGAGCAAAGATTCAGGAAGTTGTTCTACGCAAAATCTCCCGACTCACTCCAAATGAGTAGGGTTTCATCAATGGAGCCTTCGGCAAAGCCAAAAATATACAGTTGGATTAACAGAAGCTCGGACCGGACGCTTGGTCCAGCTCCGGTCGGTTCCACACTGTCAAGAATGTCTTTTTTATTTCCACTTTAGCCCTCGGTTACATTATCCTAGCATGTAATATGCACTAATTATACGTCTAATTTTGGTATTTGGACGTCGCATATGGTTCTATTTATAGATCAACGTTTTGATTCGCTAAAATTTTATGGATCTTGTTATTAATCGAGTCTTTGAATCCAACACGTTTAAACCAAGTGTTTCATTTCTCGACTCGTAACTTCTTCCATCAATTTTTCGAGAGTTATCAACTAATCTAAGATACAACGTGTGCCGACTCTTATTGTAAGTGTCTGTCCCACATTGCTTGAGAGTATGAGTGGACACTGCCCGATTTTATCTCAAAATTGAATTAGAATTGGAACTCACAGTTTTGAAATTTTGAAACTGGCACCGGAACTAACGGTTGTGGTGCTGTTACAGTTTTAACTCAGTTTTATTTTATATTTAAAAAATTAAAATATAGCAATAAAATATAATTTTTATTATATTTGGGTCGAGTTTATAACAAATTTTAAATTTTACTATGGTTTGGGTTGAGTTTTACTTGATTTTATTCTGTAACTTTTTTGACTCATGGTCCCGTTATGATTTTACTATTTTTTTACTCTTAAAAATAAGCATCGACCCATAAATTGCAGTTTTTTAAAAATTAAAACTAAAATCGGATTAAAACTGACGATTCCAGTCTAGTTTACGGTTTCGGTCTAATTTTGCCCCATCCCTAGAGTCGAGTTGACTAACTTCTCATAACTTGAGTTCTCATCCCTAACAAAAATGACATGTTTCTAGATTAACTTAACAACAAAGTCATTCGGACTTCGCCAAAAATAAATAATATTGTGTTTGCGAAGGTTAGAATTTGACACGACACCTCGAACCGAGCATTTTGGGATGGGAATGGACGAATGAGAATACATTTGCATCCCCTAAGATATCAACATTGTAATTATGACGACCTGTTTTCTAAAGTAATGACAACTCAAGATACTGGTGATTATGAGAAATCAGCTCATAATAATGATAGTATACGAATTTATATTGTTTGAAAAAGTAAAATTTATGGTAGATGAGTAAAAATCTAACTAAAAACGGATAATATTATACCGTCGAGAAATCTAATATTGCTAAGTGGTGTTATTTGTCTCTATGTCGTTTAATTTTATATGGATTTAAGTGTGGTAGATGAGTAGAAATGGGTTCGAGCCAAGAGAATTTTGTTCACGATTGAGAATTTCTAAGAAAATACATACAGATCCATGATTCTAACGAAAAACATCTTCAAAAACACAAAAGGTTTGTAAAATTTGTGTGTTTATGTTATAATTCTACAAATTTTCAGCAATCCAATGCGTAAAATGGAGATCTTACTCGTATGGTGAGGTTCAGGAACCACCACTGACGGTGCCGTTGAAGATCTCAATGGTGTCGCCATGGCCGACGCGATGCCACCAGAAAGACCTATCCTCCTCCATCACATTCTGCTTATGAATGAAGAAGTAATCCTCCGCCGGAAGTTGAAAAAGGTTTCTCTTCTGCAGCTTTTCCAGTTCCTTTCTCAGCTCTCCGACGTTATCGGAGGCGATAACCTCCACCGCAACTTTGGCCCCTTTGCTCGGCTGTTTCACCATCACTTTCAACTTCTTCGACCCCGACGGCAGGCCCCCGGCCACCGGCGACGACCAGAAACTCACTTCGATTTCCGAGTCGTCAGCGAGCTCGTAGTCGCGGAGATACCGATTGTTCAGAAGCTCGGTGCCGGAGACGCAGAGCACAAGGCGGTTCACCGGAAGGGATTCGGAGTCATGGATTTTCTCTTTCAACGCTTGAACTCTGTCATCGGGCTGCATTTCGACGTGGAGGCGAGTCGCCGACGACGGAATCTTGACGGTGAGCTTGATTTTCTTGGAGGCGCAAGGGCTATCGGTCCGATCGTCGCCGGCGTCGAGGAGGAGAAGAATGCGGGAGTTGTGGAGGATTTCACAGGCTCCGACGTCTTGATCGTCGCTGAGGGGCTGATTCTTGAAAATCAGGGTTTGTTTCGAAATGGGAATGCCTTGATATTTCTGAATCTTTTCTTTGATTTCAAGAACAGTGTCGAAGAAACCGACTTCAATGGAGAAAGCCCTGCCTCTCCGAGGCTGGAAAATCACGTCCATTGGAGCTGAAGCTGTGCAGTAATGGCGGATGAGTGAGCGCGGAAAGGGAGGAAGATAATGATTACAAGGATTTGGCGCAACAGAATTCCCGTATTTGCTTGCCTAATTCAGAGCCTGAGATCATTGCTTTGCTGGATTCTAATTTGGCCATTTGGTGAAATTGAGGTTTTTACAGGGGTTCAAATGAAAATAAAACCTCAAGTTTAGAACAAATGGTTAAGAAAATATTAAGTTTTAAAAAATAATAATTTTGAAATTTCTTTTTTCTTTTTAACTTTTTATTTATTTATTTATTTATTTTAATTTGACAAATGCTATATAAATAATTAAATTTTTTAGCACACATTTATAATATTAAAAAATAATATTTTAAATGAATTTTAAAATATTAAATGAATATTAAATGAATTTTAAAATATTAAATGAATTTTAAATGAATTTTTTCATGTTTTGCATTCGAAAAGTTATAGTAAATCGTACAATTGTTGAAAATTCACGAAATTTTCCGAACATTGTCTTACAATATTATAAGTATGTGATAAAAATTTCAAGTCATTTGGGTAATATTTTCTAACTTAGACGTCCGTACTGGACAGTGACACTCCCACTCAGACTCTGTGAAGGTCAAAATTATCTTTTTTTTTAATTCAAGATTTTTTCTACTTTAACCCTTTTTTTATAACTTGCTCGGCCAGCCGACATTCTCAAGCTCAGGAATTTTACCCGTTGGTTCTGCTTCTGCTTTTTCCAAAAGCCGAGCCGAACAAGACCACGCCCACCCCTAAATGCCTCATAGTTATGGCTCAATTATTCCGTTCAGGCCTGGTCTGGCCTTGACGGCATACATTCGGTGGTCCAAGATCTAGCACCCCGACTTCGAACCTTCGATCAAGGCTACTATATGAAACATGCCCGAGCCTAGCAAAAGGTCGAGCCATGCCAGCCGAAGATAACCCTGATCGTCATTTACCACCAATTGAAATAGTTGATCACCGAGAAACTCGCGTGCAGAGTGAAGAGTGTTGGGTACAAGGTAAAACACAAGTTCGGCTCATGTACTCTATACGCCAATCTCCGTTCGAAGCAACCCTTTTCATCACATGATCTCGCCTTTGATAGCTGATCATGAACCCTCTTAACAACTATCCATTCCGACCAAGTAGTTACAATATTGTCAGAAACGCTCGGTACAAGATACGAAGAGAAACTCTACTAATAAACTACGTAATTTTCACTCTACCGAGCACACTCATCGGTGTGGATCGAATGCTCCCCATTGCTTTCGGTAGGACCCAATGTCCTCTCGAGGCCGGGCGACTAGCCATCACTCATCTCTAAACATTCCCTTCTATTTCATCTCTAAATCTGCAGCCATTTCGAGTGAACCCAAATGAAAATCACGAATCTTGAGAGGCGTAGAGCTGGACGTGCCGGGGCCAAACCTGTCCACAAACATCCCTCTTGCTGTACCGTCGATCCCAAGACCATGGAACATCTGCACAGATTGCACAAGTTAGACCGATCGAATAACAAAAACGGCTCAACAAACTAGTTCAGAGCGACCTTCTGCAGAGTATGGCTGAGGGGGTAGTTCATATGGCAATGGCAATCGAATCACTTCGGCCTCTGACGAAGAATCAGATTTGTTTTCTTCCCAATTATGGGTCGCCAATTTTCGTCTTTCGAGTTTGGGGCTGTCTAATGATCTAACTTTGTCCTAAAGTTCGAGTTTATCATTCACGGTAATTTCGTCTATTATTTTCAGCGTAAAAAAAGCAGGAAAGAGGAGGTACCTGTGAAGAAATAGAACTCCTGGTGCAAGAAAAAGCAGGAACTTGACTTTTGGAAGGTAGAAATAGCACTCCAAGCTGAAACCAGAACGATAAACACTGAATTCATTCTCATCACAACTAGGGGGTGGACATAATTGGTCCGGACTCATGCTCGGTCAGACTTTACAGATCAAAAATCATGAAAACCAAACCGAACCGTTGGTCAAAAAATCAACCAAAACTCAATTAAATCAGAGCTAGACTCTACTAAATCTGGCCCAAACCCGAATCCGGCCAAAAATCCATCTCAAATATGACAACCTAAGCCTAATACAATAAAAAGAATATATCTAATTTTTATATTTATTCTTTATAAAATCTTGAATCGAACCAAAATCAAATTGTAAAGCCTGGCTCGATCCGGGTTAGTTCCTGGTCCCAAAATCTGTGGTTCCAATTCCACAAATTTAGAACAGTGGGTCCACTAGTCGGTAAGGACTGGGACGAAATCGGCTCGTGCCCATCTCTACTAACCAATGACACAAAAATAGTGTACCTCATAAGAACGAATCATAATCTGAGAATTATTCTTCTGGAGAGCTCCCCAGGCGGCCTTGCTTAGATTCGAAGAAGTTAGCAATAGCCATCTGTCGATAAAAGCGAAAGATATTCAATATGAAAAAATAACTTTTATCCATATGAACCAAAGGCTTCGAAAGTCTAATTCTTACGCGAGGTTCTGGCCACTATAACGAGCAAATGTCTTTATATGTGGCATGGCCCGGCTAGACATAAATACAATGATCGTAAGCATAATAATCACTATCATAAGAACGAATATAAATATACCCGCGACCGCAATGAGTTGCGTTCCATTTCGCCCAATACTTCCCCAAGAATTTCTTCTCCACGTTCTTCAGTGGGCTCGGAATGGCATTGCCAGCAGCATATCCCTGTAAATCGAAGGATCAAATGTCTCGATTCATAGTGGAAATAATTTTGTCAGAGATGATGTTCGTTTTTGTACTTTAATACGATAGTTTAAAATAGATTCTCTAATAAACACATCGATATTACCTCTAATGAGCATCTGACATCTTCAACTGTAGGCCATACTATTAATGGTTCTCCGAGACCAAGAGGGATTCCGTCTTCAGTTGAACCCAATGACATGGACGATGCCAGCTCAGACATCCATTTCTCGTCCAATGATCCAAGAGAGGAAAACTAAAAAAACAGGATGACAAAAACAAGTGTCGCGTTAAGAAATAATTGTAAGGGTATGTTAATAATTATTTGTTTGTAAGTTATTAGATGTGAATAGGAGTTATGAGAATTTAATAGAAGTCAATAAAGCAGGGGATTATAAAATAATAGTATAGAAATTGAGTGGGGAAAGAGAAAAATGTAATGGGGAAATTCTAGGCCAAGTCAGATTGAGAAAAGATCGCTTGGAGACTCGAAGTTCCAAGACGTAGTATATTTACATATTGTATCGTTATATAGTGTGTTCTATAGCTCTACATGAACTTAATTGTAAGTTGTTATTATTATTCGTATCATGCCGATGTTCAAAGATCTATACGACAAAATGTATTCAACGATTCAAAGAACAAAGATTCTTAATTCCCACGAGCTTCTTCGAACTCAATTTTTTCATAGGTTTTATATAAAAAATCCCGAGTAAAAATTAACAAGGGTTAGAATTCAAACAATAAACCTGGTAAACGAGAGGAGAATTTTGGAATTCTTTATCAAAAGTACATTTTTTAAGAACGCTTCGCAACTTCATATGCCCCCACTTATTTATATTAGCACCGGTGTGATACCCAGGCACAGAGGCAATCAACTTGATCTGAAACCAAACTAAACTCATTTCAAAATACATTTGTGAAGAAAATAACCAAGATTGAAATCAATCAAGTACCGCAGCATTGCTATAATCAAAATTCTTGAAAAAGGAAGGATTGATGGTGAAGCTCTCAAGATTACGCAATTTTACGCTAAATTCAGGCCACTGCAAACACCCATCAAAACAGAAAATTTGTTAAAAGTATATCTTAAGAACATAAATTATTTTATTAATCTAAAGAAGTCAGCATGCCTTCAATGCCTTGAGATAATCAACCAGATCATTCTCAAATTCACAATCTTTGCTTGAGCTAGTCTTGTCTTTCCATGGAAAATCTTGCATCCATAAACCTTGGCTTTTGTTATTCCAATCTACATATATTAGGTTTGCGGTATGCACAACGATTCTTATTCCCCGAGGATAGACAAGAAGCATTGCTTTTGAATGGTGTGTTCCAAAAGAAATGGGTAGCGGTGGTTTGTGCAATATCCAATTTGCCGGTTTGTTCCTCTAAACGATAATAAGGATCAACAAGATTGATCTCCGTGGCAAAAAAGTAAATATTATAAAGTCAATGAAGTCGATTTAAAACTAAATAAATGGAGACGAACCTTCATATGATCTAGCGTTCCATCACCCTCCCCGTGAATAACTAGCACGTGGGGAACTTTTTCAAGGGCTGGGCAGGCTACATTAGAAAGGAAATGCATAACATAATCTCACATAGCAGTAAAATAAAAATGTGCATCGAAAACCAATAGGAATTATATCAAAATGAGATTATGTAATAGTATTTCTGATTATAAAATCACATAACTGAAGGAAACGCTAGTCTTGACTAACATTAAGCATGAAGAACTCAGTTAGACCTTTCATATCCAAATATTACAATCTCCATTGAAACATAAATGGAGGTTTGAATTATGATCATCATAGCAAACAAAATTTGAATGTTAAGAACTCACCGGGTATCAACCAATCAATGTCAACCATATAATTTGAGAGAACAACTAACTGAACATCTCCCTGTAATATTAAAAACATGAAAAAGACCGTTTGAGTTTAAAAAAAACGTCCAATTAGTCAGAATCTACTCTATCTTTACGCACAACTATGAATTTTAAATAGAAACAAGATGAGTGAATGATGTATAAGTAACCTCAATAACATCATTTATTGAAACCGAACCGGTATTTGCCCAAGGTGGCAGCCCTTTAACACTCAGCAGCCGAAAGGTCATCGGTAATAGATTCTCTGGAACATGAAAATTCTGAATTGCCTCGACACTGCTTCTCTCTCCTCCACGGTCATTTCCTACCTCAAATTTCTATAGAGTGTAATAAGATCAAGAAAAAAGGGATAAAAACTGCAGTTTTAAATATTATTTTTTTTCTTAGTAAAATACCACTAGAGAAGCAGAGTCTACAAAAATGGATGAAACATTTAACATTGTAATTGAACTACTTGAAGTGAAATCTACCAGCTAGAAGAGTTAGAACAAAGGGTCATATTACCTTTGACTTTCTCGCATAATCTTCACATTCAGATACTTGAAGCAATCTCTTTCTTCCCGAAACCTCAGAACCAGACGACATCATATACATGAAAAAGTAATGTCCGGGAATTAGCTCTACAATGTCACCATCAGAAATTGTCACATTTTCACTCGATTGGAGCTTTATCCTTTCATTTTTAGTATGAACAACGACTGGATTAGTTCCCTCCTACAATAAACACAGAGAACTCTAGCTAAGAACCAGGAAAAAAAATTGCATGAAATTGAATTCGACTAGCTTATTTTGAGGAAGGGGAAAACTTACAACGATTAAAACGGCAGAGCCATCTTCAGACGGATCAAGAGTGATGTGCTTGCGGCTAATCCTCTTGTCAGGCACTGCAACACAGTTCCGACCGATAACATTGAGGCCTTGAAAGATGGGCAGCTTTTTCTTCGAAGAGTCTTCCTTAAAATTCTCATCCAGAGAAATCAAATGCCCAACCCAAATCTAGCAGAAATGAAGCGATGAAAAGGGTAAAGTTGGAGACTTTAATGAAAGAAAACGTCGGAAAATGAAATTATTTCCAGCAACCATGGTTGGACCTGATGTTGAGCCATTGGAGAGCGGGAAAAACACCTTAACGAGAAAGGGTCTCCCGCAGAAGGAATAAAGATCGAAACTTTACGCAGGAATTTAGCTGGCTAGCATCCAGCACAGCCTAACGCGCCGTCCAGCCACCCCATCCATGAGCCAACATAGCCTAATCGAATCCTGCCTCAGCTTGGTCTGAACCCAATGGCCCAGCCTCAGTCTAGCTCAGATCTTAGCCTGCCAGCACCCTATCCGACCATCCCAACTCGGAACCAAACCCCACCGCTGCTTCCAGTATTTTTACTTGAATCATGACCTTTTTAGCCTGTGAAATCAGAACGTTTCATCTTCAAGAATGATTAAGGTTAAAATCATTTGGATTTCCACTAACATAAAATCAAATCAAAATACTATTAAATTATGTTTTTTTACATTGACTTTGGGCTCATTTTTTTAATTAATGAACTGATAAATATAATTTTTTTCCAGTCAATTATTATATGCATATCCTCAAAATCGATATAATTTTAATGAACACTTATCCTTCCGATTTCGGGTCATATTTAAAATCTGTGATTTTTTCTTCATCGTTTTCATTGATTTTTCTTCACCCAACAATTTGTCGGTCCTACTTTAACAAAAAATTAAATAAAATGTGAAATTGCTGATGCATAACTAGAGATGAAAAATTATTCATAGAAGCACAACATTTAAAAAAATCTTAATAACGAATATCGATAAAATTATGTAAGTTCAAAGTGTTCGTCGCTGAAAAAAATGGATAAAAGCCCACCGCAAATACTATCGTATTCAAGAGTAAATTGAAAAAGGCTTCAAAATCTGTACATGTTATTGAATTGTCAACAATAATGAAACTTGACATTAATCATATTTGTTTTGTATGTTCAAAGGTTCAGCAAATAAATGATCTACCATGTCCAAAAAACCGGTTTTCGGATTTCAGACATTATTCACGACAATCACACCTTGATCGTCACACAAAAAGAGCACAACCCGGCTGGTTTTATATCAGAAATACCCCATTCCAGTCCATGACCCGCATTTGGATCATACGATAATGTCCGGTAGCCAGGATCTTCCTCGAGCGAAAACAACAAAAGTTTCCCGTCGAATATCCCGAAGCTGAACCCGACCCTCGAGCTACCCGTCAGTGGAACCGGAACCAAGTTCCAAGAACCATTGAACGAGTCAAAGACGGCTAGCCTCCTTGGGTTTTTCCACTCCATACAGAAGAGCTTCTTTCCGACGACTGCATGAGCCGTGACCATCACACAGCCATTTTTCATCTCGAACCATCCCTGCTTAGCTGGATCGTAAACATCTACGAATTTAGAATTCCCGATCCGGAAGCTCGACCTTCCTCCCATTATGTAAAGCTTCCCCTCGAACCCGCATGCAAAGCAGCCCCATCTCGGGCGGCGTAGACTCTCGATCAGGCACCACTTGTCAGTTTCCGGATCGTACACCTCAGCGCTCGAGAGCCTATCGCCGTTCATCCCATACCCGCCAACTGCATAGACCAAACCATTGACTTCCGCACAGGCAAACTCGTATCGAGCGACGTTCATCCTGGCTAATTCGCTCCACCTACATTGAACAAGCAATCAAATTCTGGTAAAAAAAACTTAATAGGTTTATAGTTCGTAATCGGATAAAATCGACCGGACAAGCATACCGATTAAGACAAGAATCATATTGGTAGACATTTGCTGAGACAATGGACATTCCATCGATAGTGGAATAACCACCAATGACAAGAAGTTTCGAGTCGTTTACAACGACTCCAAATCCAGCTTTCACCGGGCCCAGCATTTCCGGAACAATCCGGAGTTTATATCCCAAACAATCATAAACTTCCCATTGGCTTTTTGTTCCTTCATCATCCATGGTTAGAAAATAAATCCATTCCTCAACCATCCCGGCTAATTTCCGCACAGTTACAAACTCTTTGCTTCGAATAAACGATCTCCACTTTTTGCAAACGCTACCCATGGCCGGAAAATTTGATCTTGGAACGAGTGCAAAGCAATGTTTTGCCACATCGTCCGGAAGCCCGGGTATGAGCATGTTTTCATAGTCAACATCCACCCGAGAAGTCAAACCACAATTGCTTTTTGGACGGATTCGAGCGCTTTGTTCAATCAAGTTTGAGAAACACATTTCGAAATAAAAAAACAACGGGCCTTTATGAATCAAACAAACAAATGATTCATGAAAGAAGAAGATGATCGTCTTTGTTCACAGTTTAATCGAGGCTTTTAACTGTCGAAGATCGATTGCGAAAATTCATGATATCCATCACCTATAAGAATTCTACAAGTCCAAGGCATAAAAAGGGTTGCTGTACGAATAACTTGTGCGGTATTTGCAGATGATGGTTTGTACTCTATCCATTCCAATTCAGTTTCCATAATCGAAAAATTGTACGCAGAATATTTTCTCATTGCAGGATAAGAAATATCTTCAAAGCTATGATCTCTTCCTCCCCGAATTTATCACATATCTACACATTATAATAGCAAAACTACAGCTTAAATTAAGAAATTATACCAACAAATCACCGCACAACGATCCAATACTTCCGATGGTAAGGAAAATGTACCTTTCAAGGCCGCAAAATTGGAAATACCCAGCCCCCGATGACTTCCATTTTGAAGAGTATATATATACTGTCAAGCCCTGAAAGAATCATGCTTTAAGTAATCAAATCAGCAGTAGAAGCGCAAAAGGAATGATATCGATATCGAGGGGATGACGCCTATCATTAAAACTAAGTAAGAATGATCTGAATTAAACTATTCAAGCATGCTTCTTACTTACCAAGTACAAGAAAAGCTACGTAAATACCAAATATGACACAATAACTAAATTGGACAAATAAATCTAAATTAGGGAATCTTGTAAGCATCAAATATAATCAAAATTAGAAGCCATGACTACAATCAGTAAAGAACTTGAAAGAAGCTTTCTGCAGGGATATCTGGAACTTAAAAAACACAGCACTCGGATGCATCGCAGAAGAAAACAGGGAATCGAAGCTAAACGATCCAAATATATACAAACATTCGAATATTTTATAGGAATTCAAATGAATCCAATAACAAAACAACCCAACAAACAGAAATCGATCTTTCAAGTTGAAGGAAAAAAAAAACAGAGATTGGAGCTGAAGAAGCTAAGTCGACAGTTTACCATCAATCAATAAAGATAAAACCCAGTTCTAAATACCTAAAATCTCAACAGAAAGACGCGAATGGATCCCATTTCAGAACAAGATGAACAAAAACCACAATATCCGGCCATGTTAGAGACATTCAAAGCAGAAAAGAAGCATCAAATGACAAGATCTAGTTCGAAAAAAGGAAAACTCATACAGAAACAGAAAAAAAAACAAAAAAAATACCCTAGATAGCCGAAAGACGACGGTGAGTTTGAAGAAGAGGCAAAAATGGGGATCGTAGGTCTTTGGGTTGCTCAAAGAAAGACTTTTATAGGGATAGAAGGATAAAACTGACAGAGTTGAACCACGTCACCATGAATTTAGATATTCCACTCCTCTGCGCCCCTAATCCCTATCCTTGTGGGGAAGAAGAAGGCCCGCCACCCACTGCGAATAATTTATTTTTAGACAAAATCGCTCAACAAGATTGAATTTTTGTTCGTTGAAATGTGTAAAATTTAGGATTTTTATGATAGAAGTCCTAAATTTCGACCCAGAAATCGGCATGTAATTGCGTGGATTGGTCTTGACTACGAAATAAAGAAACGATTAGCTAAATTGACCAAAATGGATCGAAGAACAAATAAATTTACTCCAACGGTCTGAACCAAGGTTCGATCGTGCCCGTGCCTGGATGCCTCAACTTGTTGGAATGGATGTTTGAGAACACAAACATCGCTGTCGAGAATCGGATGGCTAGCTTTGATTCCCTCGTTGCCACATTTGTTTTTGTTGGTCGGAATTTGTTTGAATTTTGTGGCTTTAAATCATCACAAATATTCCATTATTATTCCATATTTCCATTAATTCAAGATTATTTTTTTTTGGGTTTGAACACACCATAACAAGCACCAATGTTATATATTTTGGGGCTATGTTTGGTTCCAAGTTAATTCTCTGGGAAGTGAATAAAAGTCATTATTATGTAATCGAAGAACATGAACCAACAGTTATAAAGTCAAATAAACATGTTATGCTCCAGAAAAAAAAGAACAATATTTTTAGTGCTTAATCTATAATTTTGAAAATTTTATTATGTAAATTTGTTTAATTGAATTTTTTATATTTTTCATTTGAAAAATTATAATAAAAAAAGTGTCACTCGGGTTAGTTCAACTCAACCAACTGACCATTCAACGCAGACCCAACCAGAAACTGACTCAAATTTTGAGTTGCTTTTAATTCTCGTCAATTATCAAGTCGGTTTGAGTTCAATTTTAAATTTATATGAAAACAACAAGCCACGCAACGATGTCGATTTTAACAACAAAACTGACCCAACCAGAGAGTTAAGAAATGACCACATCCCCTTGTAAAGAGAAGAGCTGGTCCAAAGCCCGCACGAGCTTAGCTCAGTCAGTTCAGAGATGATAGAGTTGGTAACAAGTGCCAATGTTCGAAGTCTCACAGTCGCAGTGGGAGAGTTGTTACCTTCAATGTGAGATAGCTTCTTGTGGACATAGGCAAAAAGTCTATCATCTCTAGCCTATTGAGTCATCGTGACTTACCCCTCCACAAACTGCCGGGCTAGAGTATATGGCTCATAAGAACGAGAGATTTCGCCTTTTATAACATCTAATTTTATCCAGACAACAAATTAGAACATTTTGTATTATTACAAGTCTAGAACTTCAATTTATTCTTAGCCAAAACAATTCAGAAGTTTGAAATTTCTCCGCGGTCGAAGAACAGACCAGCCGGCCAGTCAGCGCCAACCAGAGCCAATCTCACCACATTTTCCGCCGCCTGAGCAGCCGTAATGGCCCCTGTTCCACAGTTCATATCGGTTCTGGTGTAGCCGGGGCTGACGGAGTTCACGAGGATGCCCGGATATTTCCCGGTGATGATCCTAGTATACGCATTCATGGCGGATTTCGAAACCTTGTATGCAAAACCATGGACGGGCCAGCCATTTTCTTTCAGACAGCCATGCTTGAAATCTCCGAGAAACACTTTTATAACCTCGTCAACCCTCTCTTCCGTCAGCTTTTCTCCATTACCAAGAACCCCTTTTGCCCACTCATTGTTAATGCCCTGAAAAAAACACGAAAAATTGAGCAGAAGCGGGTTCCGGCCATCTTCGCCGGAAAGTTAGACCAGTTTGCAGATCCGTACCGACAGAAGTCCGGCCACCGATGAAACGTTGACGATTCTCGGAGAGTCCGATGATCGGAGGAGGGGGGAAAGGGCTTCCACCATTCTCTGAGCTCCGTAGTAGTTTATTTGCAGGCATTCTTCTGCAAGTTGGTAGTTCTGGGAAGCTATTTCGTCCCAGTTCACTTTCTCTTCGCTCGGCTGCGCCGGCGAAAACAACTCCGGTGTCGGAAATCAGAAGAGTTGAAATGATATTATTTTTGGATTCTGATACACAGATTAGCAAACATACCCAGCCGCCGGAGGCTTCGAATGCTCTCACCATGGCATCCCCATGGTAAATAACTCCGCCGATGGCCGCATTGTTCACCTGAGCGACGAAGAAGATGACGAGAATGCTGAGCAAATTTCTCATACGAAATTTCAACTTTTGTTTCTATTTTTTTAGATCAATTTGCAATTTTAAGAGTTCAGAAAAGAGAAGAGATACCAAAATATCAAGTTTTCCAAATTGGGTTCTGACAAATTCAGCCAAAGAAGCGACGCTCTCAGGATCAGCAACATCAAGCTGATAAAACAAGACATTATCGGAGATCCCATCCTGTCGCCGGAGCAAGTCGACAGCTTTCCGGCCCCTCTCTTCGTCCCTCGCCGTGAGAACGACGATCACTCCTTTTCCGGCCAGTTGCCGGCATGTTTCGAGGCCGATCCCTTTGTTCGCTCCGGTAACAACTGCGTATCTGCCGGAGACAGACAGATTGTAGCATAACCCAGAAATTAAAAACACATTTTGGATTTATAGACATTAGGGTACCTCTTGGTGAGAAGAAACGCCGATGAATCCTCCATGGCCGGCGAAAAATGAGAGGAAAACGAAGATTCAATATTTATAGAAGACGAATCTTCAGTTCCGAGAGATTTTTCTTTGTTTTTTCCTTCTGGGTTGCAAAGTCAAACTTGATCTCGTGTTTTTCCTTTCATTTTCTTTGAATTTTTTCTGGTAACTTCGCAGAAGAACACCCAGCAGTCAACATTCAAACATAAAATCGTTCCTTACAACGTTGGAAGATCGAAAATAGAATTCAAATTCAACCAACAAGGCCACAAGTTCAAAAGCTTGAAACTTGTTCAAGGTTAAAGAAGAGACCAGAAGGTCCGTCTGCACCGGCCATGGCTGCACCGACCACCGCTGCAGCTCCGTCAGCAGCTGTTATGAGCCCGGTTTCACGCGTAATATCGGTTCTACAATAGCCGGGATGGACGGAATTGACGAGGATGTTCGGATATTTTCCGGCGAGGATTCTGGTGTATGCATTCATGGCGGATTTCGAAACTTTATACGCAGAAATATGGACTGGCCAGCCATTTTCTTCCAAGCAGCCATGCTTGAAATCTCTGAGAAACGCTTTTATAACCTCGTCGACTCTCTCTTCTGTCAACTTTTGCTCGTCGTTGAGAACCCCTTTTGCCCAATCGTTCGGAATGAACTGAAAAAAAGCAAATTTTAAAAAATTAACAAAATATAAA